>KN167385.1:263397-286470 GCA_000757745.1 Steinernema scapterisci
GAGTCCTAATGACCTTGTTGTTTACTGAACCTGAGCCATGTCTAAATTATGATCGAATCTACTATTTTATGTCTCGGTCTCAAGAGAACTCAATAAAACGAATTCAAGAATACCGTGTTAACAAGGTCTGAAAAATTCTTAAATGGGCTGAAACACTCAAAAATGACATCTACAAGTTCCAATTCGCGTTAGTTCTTGAGATCGCGTGCTTCAAAAGACAGGGGAAGTTTTCCAAGATGGCTTCAAGAACCTACAAGGAAACGTTAGGATATCGACCTTGCGAATTCAGCCACATTCTTAGACACCTAGGCCGTACCTCAGTGCCGAGATTATGCGCAATCAGTAAGGTCGAGACCTGAACGTTCGTAAAATGCGTACTCTTGGTCAAAAGACCTCAGGGAAAACGCAGCTTTGAGAGAAGCACTATATTTATTTGAAAGATTTTAAGCCTCAAAACGCCAAATTCGTAAAAATATTGACGATGGTTCTACGCCCAAGAGCTTCTCTTACTTCAGTAAACGTGTCCATAGCAATTCCAACCGCTTCTTTGGCGTATTCCTGGACATCTTCTCAAAACGTCGACTCGAATTCGTCATCCCAGTCGCTACTTGTCAGTCCGAGGTTTGCGACATGTCCTATCCTAATGTCGACCAGCATAGGCTTAACAGGATAACCCTGTTCAGCCGATGGGCTAGCGACTGGAGCCGCTGGAATGACCTTAAAGCTCGGGCTTGAGAAGGGGCGTTTAGGGTAAGCGGCAACGAAACTGAGAAGAAGAGAGAGAAGAAAGACAGTCTTCATGCTTCAAGTGACATACGGAAACAGATTCTCACGAGGTTTTATGTGGTGTTTGAACATGTTTAGGCATTTGCTTACAAGAACATTTCTGAAGCATGACTGCGTTCTATTGTCGACGTTAGGCGTCACTTTTGGCCCCTTAGGTGCATGGGGTGCATAGGAGGAATTAAAGATCAATTTTCTACCAACTCAATTGACAAATTTATTGTTGGGAGCTTAGGATAAGTAGTGCTGGTTATGCTTCTTCCCAGAGAAGTTGAACTTAGCAAGAAAAGACCTAAGCACGTCTAAAATAGACTCCTTAGCTTGAGTGAAAATGTCCATATAATAGCGTGTCAGTTCTTGGGCAGATTCTTGAATATCCTCCCATAACGTGGTCTCAAAGTCCAAGTCTTCTTCTGAGGCTGAGAGCTTCTTGGTTACAAGGCTTGACGTGGGAAGGTATTGAATGCCATGTGGGATCTGGTTCATCCAAGGTTGGTCGGTTTCAGTCATAAGGCTGGTTTCGGCGTCTCGGTCAGAGGGAATGCGTTGAGGATAAGCCAGGAGAAGACTGAAGAGGATAGGGAGAAGGTAGATAAAGCGCATGATGCAGCTGGGGAAGCTTCTGTGTAGCAATAGATGAAGTTCTGGAGTCTTATATGAGCGACCATGTAAACATCTTGGCATT
The DNA here is from genome assembly GCA_000757745.1 of Steinernema scapterisci. Taxonomy (NCBI): domain Eukaryota; kingdom Metazoa; phylum Nematoda; class Chromadorea; order Rhabditida; family Steinernematidae; genus Steinernema; species Steinernema scapterisci. Next base: position 264,866 of record KN167385.1, read on the forward strand.
GGTTGGGATGGCATCGGTTCATCGACTGGTCAGAAATGCAGGGGCTGGCGTAAGTGTCTTTTAGGTTTCTGTTTAGACAACTGAGTTTTGAGCCTCAGCAGAACCAAAAATTGAAAATTTCAACTGTGTAGATCCGTTTAGTTTTCAGACTCGAATCGCTCCTTAACACTCATCCTTCTCCCAGCGGATGACTCACATTGTTCAGTCCGATCGATGGTCTTGCTACTGACTCTTAGCTATTCATTCTTTGCTGTACAGCTCTTGACAAGTCGACGAAAGAAGCCAAACTATTTAAACACCAGTAAGTTCAATTTATTGTCATTATTCTTGGCTTTAAGCATCCTGTTCCTAACTCATTTCTATCAAAGTCTAACCTTGCTTTGATCTTCAGAGCTATTGGTCTTGTGGTTTATTCACCCAAATTTGAACTGTTGCGAAGTAAGCATCAAATAGATGGCAAATGAAGCATAGCAAAAAACAACTATCTTCGACGGTTCTTCGATTAAGTCGACCTATCCTCAACTTGTTGAATGAGAGAATTCTATTAGTCTCGATTGAAAAAATGCTGTGATGTAAGTTGAGCTTTATCTAACCGCCTGAAATTTTTTGTAGACTCTGGAACGTTTTAAGATTTTATCTTAAAGTCAGTTAAAGTTAGAGAGTTAAACACCATTTAAGTAAGTTGAACTTTGTCTAAACGTCCGCACAATCTTTTATAGATCCGAAAGTTTCCAAACCTCTGTTCGATGAAATTGGAATATTGGTTTGGAATATTATGGTTTGTAAACATGACCGAACATGCTTGGCCGAAGTATAAGATGACCAGAAGAACGAATCTAATAAGCTCGAATGCAAAGTCATTTGAACCATCATCCATTTGGACAGTGCAGCGGTGAATTCAACAGCTTTCTATTGGTGCTTATTACATCATTTTCAGATTTATTTCTCCCAGTTTATAAACGCCAAGTCCACCTTTTGTCCACACACCTTCCCGAGCAGTCGATTGTCCCCGCCTCGCAACGGGCCTGCGTGATCTCGTTCTCGTTGTCCCTTTTCCCATCGGTTCCCCTATTATCCAGAACTTGTCCCTAGATAAATGATAATAAGAATTAGACGCTTTAAACCAATTCTGAAGTTGTGCTGCAGGAATCGTCCTCAATTGAACCTTGAATAAGCTGAAACGTTCGAAACAACGTTTAGAGACTTCAATGCGCCTTATTTCGCGAGATACGGAATCTAAAACAAAGCAGCTGGCAACCTGATAGCTTTATTGCTCTAAAGCAGCGCTTAAAATTTAGCGAAGAAAGACCCGACGGCCTCAAAAACGGAGTCCTTAGCCTGAATAAGCATGTCCATAGCATACCCAATAGCTTCCTGGGCGATTTCCTTAACGTCTTCCCAGAACGTGGTCTCGAAGTCCAAGTCGTCCCAGTCCATTTCTGATGTCAGGGCTTCAGCGGTTCCAAGGTCGAACGTGGGAAGGTTCTGGACGTCATTGAAGATCTCATCCATCAAGGGCTGATCGGTTTCAGTCATAAGGCTGGTTTCGGCGTCTCGGTCAGAGGGGAGGTGGTGAGGATAAGCCAGGAGGAGGCCGAAGAGGATGGGAAGGAGGTAGATGGACCGCATGGTTAAGCTGTTGGAGGTTCTCTGTGGAGACAAGCGGTCTCTGGTGGTCTTATATGGAGTTAGGTGGTCGGTTTCGCATTGGTTAGGAGAGTGTTGGATGGGCCAGAATTGGCTTGAAGCATATCTCTCTCTCTGTGCAGGCATCGCTATTTAAAGGTTTTGGCCAGAAAAGCGCCAAAATCTCCAAATCTTTAGCTTTCATTGCCGCCTGCACCCAGATCTTTAGTGCACAGATATCCCTGCTGTCCTTCCCCATGTCTCCCAGCGACCCCTCGCCGAAAACGCGTTCAACCCGAGCGTTGGGTCCCGCCGTGAAAATCATTCTCCCACACAAATGTCATATGCTCTCGCCGAGTTTTTTATGTCCACAACCTCTGGCTTCATTTCTCAATTTCAGTTCCTATTCCAGACCCATGACCTCCAACATCCCGAAGCCGCTTCAACCCAAATTCGACGCCTTCTTCTCCTGGCTTCGAGAGAACGGCGCTTCCATCAGCGACGATGTGGAGATCCGATTTGTGAGCCGTGAATGTGGGTTCGGAGTCTTCGCGAAGACGGATCTGAGTCCGAATCATCTTGCTTTGACCGTAGGTTGGATTGAGCTGGGGTTGGAAGAGTAAGACGAGGTGTTTCAGATTCCACATAAGCTCACAGTGTCGCCTCAGTCGGCGCTCGAGGATGCGAAATGCAAGGAGCTGTTGGCGTTGTAAGTTCGTAGGTAGCCTGACCTTCCCTAACCCAACCTCATTCCAGAGCCGAGACAGAATTCAACAACCGAGACCGAATGCTCCTCTACGTGATCCTTGAGAAACGCAAGGGCAAGGATTCCTTCTTCTCTCCCTATTTCGACATTCTCCCGTCGAAGTTCTACACTGCTCCTTTGGATATTGACGCTGAGGACCTCCCAGCAGATGCCCGTATCCCGTATAAGGAGAGATGTGACGGTATCAATGAGCATTTCAAGAAGGTAGTTCTGGCTTCCTTCGGACGCGTCTTATAACATGTTGTTTCCAGATCAAGACCCTGATTCCGAATCTTAAAAAGGATGAACTCCTCTGGGCTAACAACGTCTTAAACAGCCGCTCCTTTGGAGATCCGTCCATGGGTGAAGAGCTCCTTCCCTTGATCGATATGGTCAATAGTTCCCAGAACCCCAATGTAGGTTCTCATCCCATCAAACGAGGATCATGAATTTGTGCCTTTCAGGCTCTGACCCTGTCCTCAAACAACCCCCGTCATCACATCGTTAGGATAGGAGCCAACGACGAAGTCAAAGAAGGCGAAGAGCTGTTCGTGGATTACGGATTCAACCTGAACAACCTGGAACTGTGGATGAAGCATGGATTCGTGTTCCCTGAGAACAAGCACAACTCTTTTGTGGAGATTGAGCCAGGTAAGATATATGGGATGACGTTGTTGCTGGCCTGTCCAAATCTGCCAAGACCTCAAGTGCACCGACACGTTACTAATCCCAAATCTTTGCAGCAGAACTCGTCGAAGCGGCAATAACGCTGAAGCTAATCGACAGGAAGACCCTGGAGTTCCTTGCGCCAATTGTTGACGGTTCTCTGCTCACCATTATTGAGGACCACGAGCTCTGCGAGGATTTGACGGACAGCGTTTCTGAGATACTCTCTGCTTACGCTAAGAGGTAGGTATTCGCCTAACTCATATACGTATCTGTATGCCTGACAAGTTTGGCTGCTTAGCTCATTGGTTCTGCTCTAAGCTACAAGTCCACAGGTCACGGGTTCGAATCCTCTCCTAAACCAGAATTTTAGCCTCGCTTAGCCTATCTTTTTCAACTGTTTTCATGCCTGTTTTTAGGCAAAACCAGCCAGAAGACGTCTTCCCGACAACAGTCCAAGCCGCCCAAACCGAAATCCTCCAAGAACTCCGTCGTCAACGCGTCTGTAAGTTGCACGATACCGACCCACGCGTAGAATTCCTGTGGCGCGATCAAATCAAACTAATTGACGCCGTGCTACCGTAAGCCTCAAACTCTTCTTCGGGTCACCTGTTTCATTGTTTCGTTTGTTCAACTTTTGATGTTATGAAATCTTCTTCTCAGCTCCATTTTTCCACCGCCGCTCTTCTCAATGACAACGATGACGTTTGCGGCGCTGCTGCGCCGATTCCAAGGCCTCCATCGCTCGCTCGCCTGCCCGCATGCGTGGCGCTATTCGCTGAATCGCCGTGGTCGCCGTTAACATCTGGGCGTCGTCGTCGTCGTTGCCACCGGCCGTCGAGGCTCAAGAAAAACGAGCGAGCGCGCGCGAAAATTGTCCGTTGAACCAGCGGTGGCGTCAGAGCGCGCATTTGTCAAGGTTATGTGCGGTAGGATCGCCCGCGCTTCGCCGAAAGCGTCCTTTCCGCGGCGTTGCTGTAGGGTAGAAAAAATTAGATTTAAGAAAAACACGTTCTCGCTTTAATCTACCGTATTCTGGTCTTCGTTGTACGTTGTTGGCTGACTTGAGATCTCGCCATGATTTCCCGCCACTTTATCAGTCCGAAAATCGCCCTTTCGAATCTGTTTTTGTTAGTTTACAGTGAGATACTGTGAGCTAAAGGGGGTGATCTGATCTTTTGACCGCTTTTGCTTGTGGGGATGGGGGTTGAGAAGGGTTTATCAGAGTGGAGGAGAGTGTTGGGTTAAAGTCAAATAGGGCCATGGGGGGTTTTAGACGTGTTTTGGAGGGTTTGGCTTTTAGTTCATTAAGCCAACAAGCTGAAAAGGCTGGAAACAACAGTGGGGAACACTCTTGGGGCACTTTAGGTCAAAGTCAACTAGGGCCATGGGGGTTTTGGACCTGCTTTAAGAGCTTTTGGCCTATATGGACTTAGGCGTGATTGTTTGGCTCTTGGAGGCTTATTAGTTGATAAAGCCAGCAAGCTGGAAATGCTGAAAACTCGAGTGGGGAACCCTGTTGGGACAGTTTAGGTAAAAGTCAACTAGGAGGGCCATGCGGTGATAGGGCTGACCTGTTAAAGGGGGTTTGGCTTTTTAGGATTTAAGCGTGATCATTGCTGAGGCCAGCAAGCTGGCAATGCTGAAGCCATTTGGCCTAAAGGGAAGAATATACTTAGGACTTGAACTGTTCAAGATCACGATCACAAGATTCAAGATTACAAGAGCTATCGCTGGGCTTCGCAAGTGTTGATAAAGCGCGTAGCAGAAGTTAAGAGTCTTAGCTTAGAAGTTATGATAAGGAGTGTTCTTTTGTTCAAGTCAGCTGGTGGAAATAAGCGGTGATAAGACAGACGTATGCGTTCCTTTGTTTGCATGGGTTTCCCTTTCAACTCTTATCACCAAATTCGGGATTCAAGGGCAGATCTTGGCTCTGCTTCTGTCAGATTGGATTCCGCCGGTTCCTACCTTCTACCAGAGCTAACAGCAGCAGGCTGTGTCCGTAAATGTCAAAAGATTGTCTCCTGGCAGCCTAAAGTTGACCCTCCGTAACCCAACAACACTGATCTCTGTTCCCTCCCATGCCAAAGAACCGTTAATCTGTTGCCCTCAGACATCCCTGTCCTCCAAATGTCCTCCGCGCTTCGTCGGCGGCAGCAATAAAAAAGACGAATGGCGCGTGCCGTTAGCGGACCACATAACAAAGCGTGTTGTTGTGTGTTGTATAGCCGGACGACGTCGCTAAAACGCGTCTCGCCGCCGTAAACGATCCGGTGCAGGCGGAGAGACATCTGTGAAAGTACATGAATACTCTGTGTTGCGTGTTGTCCTGTGCGACGGCGGAAACTGGCGACGACCGCCGGAGACGAGTCAGGTGATGGGTGCTGTTGCGTAGTAGTACTATCGATGAATGGAAGTACAGGTTGAGGGTGGGTTCGGCGCACTATCGGAAGTGCTGATAGGGGAGATGGGTTGGGGAGCTGGTTGGGATGGGTGTGATAGGGGCCTGGGAGCCTGGAAGACCACAAAACGGATACAGGAAAGCCTAATTTGAGTCAAAATGGACCTTTAAAATCCTTGTTGGTGCAGGCTTGAATTCGGGAGCGTCTCCTCACCCCCTGATTACTCCCTAACTGATATGAAATCAATCGCTATGCAACCGGCAATCTCCGGCGAGCGAGAGTCTCTCAGCCAAAAGCGAACACCACTGAAATGAGCGCGGGAACGGGAGAACATGTTTGGCTATCGATGCGGCGGCGATTGCACTTCTTCTCCTCCTGGAAACAGCAGCCACTGGACGACGACGTCGACGAAGGCGAACGAAGACGACGACGTCGGAACGACCGAAGAGGAAACATTCACGCGCGCTCTCGGGCGCCCTGAGAGAAGAAGAAGAAGAAGTGGGGCGCTAGCTGCTGGAAAGGAAGGGGAAGCGGGAATTGATGGCTAGCGATAGCGCACGGCGGCGAGTCTTCTTCTCGTGGTGTTTCGTCTGCTTCGTCGCGTGAAATTTTGGCGTGGTGCAGGCTAGAGTACATGCGGTGGTCGTTGCCACGTCGCCCCAGAAGCCTCTCTTAGTTCCTTTCCATCCCTTTGTGGATGGAGCGCATCACCCAGCCCGCTTCCAGCCAGCCAGCTGGCGTTGTCCAGCAGCAGTAGTCAAAGCCGCCCTAGAAGACGAAGAGAAGACGACGTGGAGAACGTCGTCAGAGGGAACGCACGAGTGAGCGAGTGGTTGGGGAGATGGCGACTCCCACCCTGTCGCTCCGCTGCTGCTTCCCCCATAACCACACACACACACACGCATACACTCTAGGAGGAGAGGCTATCGGTGGTGGTTCTTCGTGTGTCGCCAACCAGGCAACCAGCTAGCAGTCACCCTATGGTGCCTGTCCACACGCGTCTTTGTCACCCTTTTCATATTTGTTGTCTTTTTCCTATTTTCGTTTCTTCTTCTTCTCCTTCGAAACCCTTAAAACGAGTCGCGCGACGCGCTGGTGATCGGTCTTAGCCACCCAGGGTCGCCCCTCCAAACCACGATCGCTTGGTCGCCGAACCCCCAAACTCCTGCGCGCCATCGACGCCGTCGGTTTGCGAAATCAAGGCCGGAGCGCCACAGCAAATTTCATCACACAAGAGAGACGAGCAACCCCTTAGAGTTCTACGGATGTTGCTGACAGCCGAGAGAGCAGCCGAGCAACCGAGAGTTGCTTGGTTGACGCCATCTCGACTCCCTTTTCCACCCCAATGAGATGATGCTCTCTCTCCACCGCTGCTGCTGCTGCTGATGCCGCTGCTGGGGCACTCTCGACTCATTTTGTTGTTCTTGTGTGTGCGTGTGTGTGTGTATCCCCATTTCGCCGCTCTCCCGCTCTCGCTCGCTCCTGCTGCTGCCCGTTCGGTCGTTGGTGGTGTGCGTGTGTCAGCAAGCGGCCGTCCAAGTGGTCGCTGGTTAGTTTTTTTGGTCGGCGGCCTTTTAGCGCCGCGTTTTTCCGTTTTACAGATGGTCGGAGATTAGAAGTTGGAGAAGCTGTACTTACTGTATTTGGGGATGGGAAGTTTGGGTGGATTTGGGGCTTCAGGACCTTAAGTTGGAACCCATTTTGAGGATTTCGATGTTAGGAATTTCAGGTTTTGACTTAGGACTTGAAGATAGGTCGGCCTGGATTGATTCCTGGCTTCATTTACAGTCCAGTTTTAGGCCTTTTGACCAGAATTGCCCAGCCAAAACCAAAGAACCCCTCTCCCACCCGCTTTCCCATCTCCCTCGCCCCTCTCCCAACCCCAAATTTATTCCTCCTCCTCACGCCAAGACGTCTCACACATAAAATATGCTCTTAACAATACCGTAACCGTGATATTTTTATTTAGATTTATCTGCATTTACGGCGCTTTTATAGTTTCCTTGGCCCGTAGTGATTCACTGTGAACCTCTGCAGAGCTGTCGCAGTAGGTTTAGGTGCCCTTTGTCTCCCCCTTCCTTGTACTTACCTAGCCACGTCTTCCGTCATCCCGATAATGCACTTGTCGGCGCGTGGAAGGACGACGGCTTAAGACCGAGTCCTGGAGCAAATACTACAAAACTACTTCCCAATGCATTTGTGTTTGCGTGTGGCCGTCGTGCCTATAAATTTCTTCCCCTACGTGGCTGATTTTGTAATTGAGGTGACTGTGCTACGGGTAGGAACAGGAATACTGTAGGCTTTTGAGACTAACCCATAACCCCGAAATGTTTAAAAAGCCCAAAAATGTCAAAAGAATGCGAATTTTGGGTCTTTCTACAGTACCCCCTGCAGGCATCTAAGCGCTTTAGCGTCCTATTCTCCTTCTGCAGTAGACCTTTCCATGACGCAAACGCGATTCGGCGCCCTTTGCTGCTGTCATCATCACCGCGACTGTCGTCGTGGTCGTTCGTTGTCGAGGCGGTGGTCCCCCTTCGCCCATCGCAGCATCCCAAAAACGGCCACGACGACGACGACGACGACCATCACCAACTGATGGCTTTTTTGCTCCATGTCGTTTTCGACGTGTGACGACGCTGACGTGGCCCGTGTTGTGCTTTGCTGCTGCCGGGTGCCAACAGCCAGCAGCCAGCAGCAGCTCACACTGTCTTCTTCGTCGTCGTTGCCGCCAACTTTCCGCCACGCGCGCGCGTCGAGCGATGATGAGCGCTCATGCATTTTAATGTTTGTCGTCGTTTCGGGATGACCGTGCAAGCACGCGGCGCATCATAATGCTGTTTTGGGGGTCTTGGGAGGGGATAAGGGGGTTAGGGGTTGAGGTGGGAAGGTGTGAACAGGTGAGAGTAGGGGCTCTAGGGCTATCTATGGCGATTAGGACCTCAACTTTCAGCTTAAACGGTCTATTAGATCCTATAATTCATGTTTTCAGTCCTGGCTTGGTTCTCCTGTCCCCCGGAGAACAAAGTCGATAGAGTCGGCTTGGCACCTTTGGTTGCCAAGGTGCGCCCGAGGTGCAAAGCGGCAATATGGGACAAACAGGGAGCGTGAGGCCGTAAGCAGTGAGGTTATAATACTAGAGTGCGTGGCGTTGACAAAGCGGCTTTTAGGGATAGATGAGAATTTCGAAATGTCAAATTTCTCTTCTTGCGTATGCCCTATTTTGAGGCTTTTACGCGGCCTAAAGGCTTAAACGAGTCTAGAACTACGTTGGAACTGTGGATTTCGGGACAGGTTTCAGGCCTAAGGTCTAACCACGGCCATTCTCCCAACCCAAGACTTGCTGATTTCGTGTCAATTCTGTCTCTTCCACCTTCCACCCTTTAAGTAAACAAGCATCCACGACACTCCATTAGCTTCCTACCGTAAAACCCTGCCAACCATGCGCCAAAAGCTAACACAATCGCTGCTTTCCTCTAACAACAACCGCCGTCGTCCACCTCCTAACCTCGCGGGCTCTCGCGTAAACACAAACAAGCTGGTCAAAGCTCACAAGCGTCGGTGTTCACGGCTTTTCCCCTCCCGTCGCGCAAACGACGACGGCCTGTTTCTTCCCTCCGCTGAAATAAACAAGGCGACTCCCACTCAAGCCAGCGCCGTTGCCGTGAAGCTCGAAGCAGCGCGGGACTGGCTACCCTCGGTTTGGTGCGCTCACACGGCGAAATCGATGTCGTATGGGAATTGGGTCCTATTTCAGGGGGACTCTGGCATTCGATGGGGGGGGGGGACACTCCAGCTGACTGGAGATGTCCAGCAGGGGGTGACTGGGCGATTCCAAGGATTCTCTTTGGTTCTATTATTAGTGTCCGAGCGCTTTTTTTTGCGCAATATGGCTGTCAGCGGTCGTCATTTCCCGCCGTCGCCGCAGTGAGCGCGCCAGATTGGTGTGTCAGCGTTGTTGCTGCAGCAGCATTTTTGCCTCTTCGCTGGGGTTTGTGGGGGATATACAGATCGAGTTTTCCGCAACAGGGGAGAGAGACAGACCTAGTGTCGTTGCGCAGCCGTAGCTCAGAGTCGTTTCGTTGTGTGGGATGTGCGCGTAATTGAGCCTCTCTTCGTCGTAGTCGGGTTGCGCATATAAACATTCTACGTGCTACTGCTGATGTGCTGCTCTTCGAATGCAATTATCTGCCTGCCGGCACCTATTCTGATGTGTGCGGGACCCTTTTGGATCTGTTCGGGAGCCTTTAATTAAGCTTATTCAATTTTGGCTGGAGAACTGGGCTCATGAGTCTTTAAGAAGTCCTCAAGACCCCTTCCCCGGCTTGACATGACCCCCGACACCCTTATCCAGCAGCTCTTGTTTCCAAATCCCCCACTCGCCATCGAATCCACGTGTCTCCCTCCTCCTCTCGCTCTCCTCTTGCCCCCGCGGCTCGAGGGCTGTTTGTAACATGCCGTTTATGGCACGAGCTCACGTTTCTTAGAGGTGAGCGCCGCGCGCTCACTCCCCTCTTTGGCTCTAATTACGCTTATTCAGCGCTGAGAGACCTGCTGCCGAAGGGGGAGAGAGAGAGCGCATGCCAATGCAGGGCGTGGGTTACTCTTGGTTACGCAGGTGCCAGCTGGGCGCTGGGGCGCCTCGGGCGCGTGCCGCCTGAGGCAAGGCCTCAGGACGGCTTCGTCTTTGTGGTTGACGCCTTGTGGCTCTTTGAGGCGTGTTCACGTGGGTGTGTTTGTTTATTGGGGTTGAGTTGCCTTAGGGGGGAATCACGTGTCTGAGAATCTCGGTCTTCAGAATCTAAAAAAGACTAAAACTCCTAAGCGGATTTAGTGGATACTGTATTTGGCCTTTCCCTGATCTCCTTGAGCCACCGGTGCTATCTTCAATTCCTGGTCCTGTTTGCTTGTTAGGGAAAGGCCGTCAGGCATAAGATGGCCAGAGATCAGACCTCCATAACACGCCTGAGAGGCTCATATCATAGATTAGATGAGATAATGAAAACCCATAATTAAGCTTAGCTCCTGTAGCTCACCATTCTTGGCTTGGGACGCGGCTAAGTCAATAGAGAGATCCAGGCGTTAAGGGAAAGGGCGTGGTGACTTCGGTTGCCTAGGTGCAGCCGAGGTGCACAGCGGCAATATGGCACAAACAGGGAGCGTGAGGCCATGATAAATGAGGCTATAATGCTAGGGTGCGTGGCGTTAACAAAGCGGCTTTAAGGGATGAGGAAGAATGGCGAAATGCGGCAAAATGTCGAAATTTGCTTCACTTCCAAAGCACGCTGGGATCAGTTTAAGGGATTTCCGAGATCCTCATATGGCGATGTTCGGCATAAAGCCCAAACTACACTTCTGTGTTCGCGCCACCACTCATAATCCTACCTTGGCATTTTCCTCTTAATCCCACTCTCGTGCCATGGCTATTCTCTCCTCTCCCAATACCCCACTTTCCCCATCTCACATGATCCATCTCCCCATCTCCTCTCCGCATCTTGTAACATCGCTAGTTTATGACACGGAAAGCCGCTTTACGGGGAACGGGGAGCTTAATGACGTCGCGTGTGTGCGTGTGACCACCGCTGTCACCGCACAACAGGTGCCGCGGTCGTGGCGCTTTCGTTTCTAGCTTCGAAATCGAGATTTTGCTCTTAAAGTCGGATTTTTCAGAGATGGTAATAGTGGACTGCAGCATAGACGAGATGCCGCCAGCAGAGAAAATCCAGGCCAAGCCTGTCCCGAACCTCCTTGACCCTAAGGACGACCCTATGGAAGACGTCCACGACGACATGGAAAATGACCCCAAAGCCGCCGAGAACCAGCCTGACGGTAAACGGGAAGGCAGCACAGATTCCACCCACTTGGAAGACAGCTTCGCGAGCACTCTAAGCGCTGCGGACAAGAAAGCTGAAGCGCAGGCTCAGAACAAGCGGATGGAGATGTGGCTCGAGGCGAACGGGAACAATCTTTACCCGAGCCGTCCAGACAAAGAGAAACTTGCAGAGGAACTTGGAGTCCCGCTGCTGACGGTGAGTAAATATTTTCCTGATCCTCTGGAACATGGGCACAAAGGACACATGGGCTTCATGTGAGCATGGGATGTAAACAACGTTTTGGAGGTCCGGAGACGGGTTCTGCAGGAGGCGGAGGGTTGGCAGTCTGGCGCAGAGGGCAAAGATTGGATTCTGCAGGTTTTGGGAGGGTTGGAAAACAGCTTCTTAGATCTCTAAACGTTGGATTTATTCTTAGGCTGGAGTGGGACTCGAACCCGTCAGCTCTCGCGCGTAATGCTATCTACTAACCGTATCGGCCACCCGCGCAAAACTCGTGTTTCTGTCAACACGCAATTCCTTCATTTCGCAATCCCTCGACGAAAATCACTCGAAAACTAGCTATTTTCGAAATTCGTCTGAAGCGAGTCACTCCCTTCCCTATGCAGCTGTTTCCCAGAACCCTCTTTTCCCTCGTCCCGCATGTCTGAAAACCCTACTTTTCTATAATTTGCAGTTTTCGTCAATCTTTGCTTTTAGTCTCTTCGTTTACGACCTTTGTGTTCTTGTCTAACAAGGCAAACCTGTTTCAAGGGCGTGGTGATTCAACGTTTGTTTACGTGTCGCCCTGAAATTGCGCGTTGAGGCTATTTTGGTGTGGAGAGAATGCGTTAGGTCGGGTAAATAGCGTAAAAGAGCTTTAGAGCAAAGTTAGAAAGGTTGGCTTTTAGGTGGATTCGAACCCGAGAGCTCCCGCGCGTTAAATTAACAGCTAACCGGCTGGGCTATTCGAGCAAATCAAAGACATGGATTAAAGAGATATTAATAGCCGTTTTTGTAGCCGTGATCACCCCTAATGGTCTCTTTCCCAGAGGTCAATTGACTCCGAACCCGTCAAAAAGCGCTAATTAGTGAGACGGACAACGTCAACGACCTTGAGCGCAACAGATACCGCGCTAACCCCGTCGCAGCCGGCGCCGCATTCTATTAGTTCTTGCGAGAATGGGGGAAAAAGGCGAAAGTGATTAAGTGTTTTGGACTCTTTGCTCCCAACAGCAGCAGCCGGAGCGTTCCGTTGCACAATTGCGCTCGCTCGCGGAAGCGCTCAAGGGAGCCGCTTTGCATCGCGGCTGCAAATCTCCCGCCGAGCGCCCATTTTTCATTTTATTGGCTCGCGCTGTCCGGCACGTGGAACGGCTGCGGTGGCGGCGGCCGATGCAATTTTCCCGCGTTTTGGAGAGCTTGTGGGAATTGGGACGATGATAAAGAGGAGATGGAGGCAAGAGGACAAGAGGCGGAAAGTGGGACATCGGAGGTCGGTTCTAAGAATAGGCTTTCAGGGCAAAGTTAAGGGCTTACGTTCCAAAGCTCAAGACCAAAAATCGAGGTTTTCGTACCCAAACAAGGTTGTTTATCTGCGCCTGAAAACGCATTTTCCTTAAGATCTTTATCCTTATGCCATTTCTTCGCGCCTGCACCGGGAGCTCTTACCAAGAACAAGCCTTATTTATACCTGTTTGTCCCAACCTCGAGATTGAGGATCAACCCAAACGACCATAGATCTCCAAGGAACACATCTAACGTTAAACCCCAATTCCAGATCACCCGCTGGTTCGCGAATCGTCGCCGTAAGCAGTCCAAACGCACAAAATACTCTCCATCGGCCGAAGACCGTAACCGCCACATCCAGGACGTAGTTGACTTTGTCGTCCAACGCGCTAACGCTGAATCAACTCCCTCGCCGGACCCTTCGTCATCGTCATCCGATGAGAAATCGGATTTGCCGTCGTCCGACGAATCAGCGGCCGCGGCTACCACAACCACAATGACTGCGGAAAACAATCAAGAAGCGGCTCCCGCTATGGAGGAAATGAGGAAAGTCTACGACGAAATGTGGATTAAGGCGCTTAAGATGGGTAAGTCTTGGGATTTCGGTTTTACGCGGTTTTCCTAGGGTGCCAAGTCTGCCAGAATCTGGGGAATCGGGTCACATATTAACAGTCCAAGGGTCACAGGTTCGACTCCGGCCGGGAGCCTTTATTTATCCTAAACTTAGCCAAAAGCCAAAAAAAGTTTTCAAAAACGTATTTTCCTATTTTCGTCTATGATCTCAAAAGCCATCCAGGCCTAAAGCCTTTGTTTATGGGTTCCCAAAGGACCGACCATCGGCGTCCCTCTTGGGGACTAAAGGTTACAAAGCGATCGAACCCAGCTGCCGATGCAGTCTTCCCCTCCGTTGGGATGTGTTTTATATTTAGCTTTCGGCGAGCCTTCTTCTTTCCTTTGCACTTTTTGTTTACGCCGCTCGCGGATCGCCCATCGTTTTCTCCCTCTGCCGCCGTCGTCGGCTTCGCCGTGGTCGGTCGTTGGGACTGCGCGTTGCTAGCTGAAGCCGCCGCCGACAACGACGGCGTCTGCTGTGTACATACACACTCCCGTAGAACGTGGGCTTTGGGTATTGTGGGAAGATTGGAGGCGGCGAGGCCGTTTCCATGGTTATGGAGCTGCTTGGTTTACCACGAAAGGTGGTTGTGTAGGTTTTATGGATGCTGAATTTCTGAAAAAAAACGGTAAATTAAACTCAAGATTGCTTTAAAAAATGTTTGGCTTGACCAGGGTTCGAACCCGTGACCTTCTGCGCGATAACTGTAAGCTCAAATTAACGCTCCAGAGGTCCTGGGTTCGATGCCGCCTGAGGTCGCCCATTTTGTACTTTAAGATTTAACTGGAATCGCTAAAATCAAGAATCCGTTATTCTCTAAACCCCTAATTTCTCTCCCTGCCCTTTGATTCCAGGCTTAAACACCACTTCCTATGACATTCTTGAGATCCCAGCTTAGCAATTCCGAAAATGGCAATCTTGTTTATGGCTACGTTTAGCTCCAAACCCGTGATTTCTAAGCTTGAAAACCCCAAATTTCTAAATCTTGTTTACCTTCTCCATCGGTTGTTCAACAGCGGAAGATAGGTATGTAGTTGACAGGCAATCACGTCTGAGTCACCTGTTTCTGTCCGCTGAGATGATGACTAAACATGTGATGGGACGTATTAATCACTTTGGGATGGGCAGATCAGGGAGGATGGGATAAGGCTGTTAGGCGGCAGGTGGCTTTGTGGGTATCTTGGTTTTTTTAAATCCCAAAAAACGCGTTAAAAAATCTTTTGGTTGTGCTGGGGTTCGAACCCGGGACCTTCTGTGCGTCAACTACGACTCCAAGTCAACGCTCCAGAGGTCCCGGGTTCGATGCCGACCGGAGTCACACATTTTTCTAATCACTTTTTAACGTTTTCTGAGACTTTTTCCAGCACCCTTAAAACGCATTTAAGCCCTGACAAGCCTCCTAAAGCCCCAATATCAGTGACTCTAATTCCATTTCTCTCATTTTCCCCAAAACCAGTTCTAGGAATAAGCCGCCTGCAGCGAACAGCTCGATTTCAGCTAGTCCCCATTTCCCCCGTCGTCAGTCTGACCAGTCCACGGCGGCTTCCTCTCAGCCTCCTCGCCGCCGGCGCCCCGCTGCTGCTCACTTGTTTTTCCCCAACTCACGCGCTTGTGTGAATAATTACGGAACGCAATTAGTCTCCGCGTCGCTCGGCGCCGTTGATTTGGCTAATTAAAAACAACTCAGGTGGTTAGCGCTGAAGCCGGCGTCGCATAAATTTTTAACGAAGTCTCGGAACTTTAACTGCTTTTAACTCAAGTCGAGATCGCGGTTGTATAGTAGAGAGGTTGTGGGCTTGACTTCCAAACTGTGGACCCGGGTTCGTTCCCTGTCGGGCAGATATTTTCGGACTTTTACGACGTCCCCTAAACTTTTTAATCCTCCCCATATGATCAATTTTTAGTCCGACGACCGGTCGCGCCGGTCGATTTTGGATTACAGGTCGTCGGCGTCGCCGTCATGGACGGCGAGCGAATGTTGCTATCGCGACGTCGTCGTCCCTCTCTTATCACAGGGGGATCGTTTTTGAAGTGCAGTCACGCGGAACGAACACGTCAGGGTGTAGAATGTGTTTGTACTTGTCTTCTTTATTGCTCGTTTGGCACATTTATCTCGTCCGGGGGAGGGGAAACCTCCTCAGGTGACTTTTGGGAGGTACAGTAGGCTGGGGGAGGGCTTTGTGGCTTTCAAATGTGTACGTAAAGATCAATTTATAATAATTTTAATGTGAAAATGCTAAATTTACTCTTAACTAATTGGGTCAAAATTCTTGGCTCCGCTGGGGTTCGAACCCGTGACCTTCTGTGCGATAACTCAAAGCGGAAGTTAACGCTCCAGAGGTGACGGGTTCGATGCCGGCCGGAGTCATATATTATTTCAACCACTGTTTTTGACTTTTTTCTGTTTTTCCCATGTTTACCTAAAACCCAAAATTCCCCATTTCTCCTCCCAACGTCACCTAAACGCTGTTTACCCCTGGCTCGGTGCCCACTTGCGGCTTGGCGCCATAATCCCAACTGCCAATCCTCCCTTAGGATAATAGGCTGTTTTCGCTTCGAAGCCCCTCTGGACGCTTATTAAAACTTCGAAAATAGAACGGGGGGAAAGGATCATCCGCATACGTAAACAAGAGATTAGGCTTCTCCGCTAAGATCTACGGGACAATCTCAGCCCGGCGACGTTACGTCTCCGTCGCTCCCGCTCGCCCGCTTCCTCAGTTTCCCGCGCGCCATCTCCACGTGGCTGCATTTCCGTGGCAAGAAGAAGAGTGAAATTTCGCAATTTTCCTGTGTGTGGCGTAACCGTGTTTGCCGCAAAGATAAGTGGTTATCTATTGCGTCAGACGGCGACGGGAAGTGGGGTTTAGTGAAGCGGTGTAATGTCTAACGGGGGTTGGCGGAAAGTTGAAGTTTCGGCATTTCTGCACGTTTCTTGGAACCGCTCAGGGTCGACTCGGTTAATTTGGTTCCATGGAGTCCAATTTTCCATGGTCGAAAAACTCCGATTCTTGGGATTTCTTGGCTTTGCAGACCATTTGTGGTTATCGCTCGCACCTGGCGTTAATCCGAATTCCCGGCTACGGTAGGAAATAGCTATAAATTGGAAGGCTCGGGAGGCAGGTGTTTCTTAAACGCAGGATTATGGCTCACGAAAGGTCGTCCAACCATTTCGTAGTCTTAATTGCTTTTTCCGCCTTTCAACCGGCGATGGCTATAAATGCGTGTAATTTGCATTCTGGGACGGCTGGGAGGAGTTGGTAGGCTGGCTGGTGGCGAGGGTTTCTGGGCTATTTGGCTAATTGAGTTGCTGCTGGAAAAAACGTAGAAATGCGTAAAAACTGCTTTAAAAAATGTTTGGATGAAGCCGGATTCGAACCCGTGGCCTTCTGTGTGGTAGTTGTTAACGCTCCAAAGGCCACGGGTTCGATGCCGTTCGGCGGCATGTATTTTTTCTTTATGTTATTTTGTGGTTTTGGCATAATTTTCAAGGCGTGAAGTTGTGTGAAATGACCTTGAGCGCTTCCCCAAACCGTTTCAACCCCCAAAGTTGCGAAATTTCCGGTTACTAACCACATCAAGGCAAAAACCCTTTTTCCCATCAATCGATCTGATCATCCCACACGTAAACATTGCAAACTCACTGACATTGACCTCGAAAGTTCCCAGACCAAACCGGTTTTTGTCTCCTCTCATCTTTGGCGATAACATACACACACAGAACACAATGAACTTCGAGATTGGAGCCTCTCCAAGTTCTCCAAGCCTTTAGATCCAAAACGTCCCCAAATTTTGAAACTCCACCGCATAAACATTGTAAAAGTCTTACACTCTCACTTATTCAGTCTCGCGCCAGTCTCATTTGTCTCTCTCCTGTCGTCTACAGCTTACAGCACCCATCAGATCTCGTCTCAACGTCTCAGCGACGCTTCTCTCTCGATAGCATCAAAATGCAGGCGTCGCTCTGGTGTGACCTTCACGCATCGCTTGGGTCTCGCAATCTCGCGGTGTTTGAAAGTTTACGCGCAAATTTATTTAAATTTATTTTGCGCGTTATTCGTTTTGGAGTCGGCGGCGTTCTCCCGCCGTCGTTTCGATGTCGGACTTTCTCTTGCCCGCGCACCTGGCGATTCCAGGCCAGTTCGGAGAGACTTGAGAGTTGCGATATAACTGATTCACAAGTCAAACAATGACGTTGTCTCTGGTTACGTTTGTTCAGGAATTAAAAAGTCGGCTTTTTAGAAGTTTTCGGGACGTTTTTGTGGCGTTGGGAGATGGCTGCCAGACGTGTTTTATGGGTGTGGGTTTATGGTGGGAAGATTGGGGGTTTTCGGGATAAAAAGTTGGGGTTTTCGGGTTTGAAAATTATGCGAAAAAGCCTAAAAAAACCAAAAACACAAAAAAACAACATTTAAAAAATTTTTGGACGTTGCCGGGATCGAACCCGCGACCCTCTGCGTGATAACCTGAGGCTCCAATTAACGCGCCAGAGGTCCTGGGTTCAATGCCGGTCAGCGTCCAAAATTTTTAACTTAGCATTTTTTACATCTAAACGTTTTTTGAATTTTTTAAAACCTTTTCCCACTCCTCACTCCCCCTCATTTCCATTCCAAATCGCTCCAAATACAAATTCAGCCGCTTTTCTCCCCACCCAACTACTTTCCCAGTCATCAGGATAATTGCTTAACAACAGACTCGCTAATGTTATTCTCGACACTGCTGCGCCGCACAGCACAATAGCTTAAAAAGCGCTGCTGGTGACTCCACAAGCAGCGGCGGCCGCCGCCGCGTCTGGCGCTTAGAATGACAATGCCTAAAATAGCGTTAATTCTCCCACACGGAAACGATTTTCTGTTTTTGTCAGAAATCTTATAACCAAAATAAACACGGAAATTTCTTCCTTCTTCTGCTGGAAATCTCATCCGCCTCATCTCGTGAAACCGTCATCGTGGTGGCTGGGATATAGAATGAATCTATAATTGCGCCTCGCGCGTCTGAATCGCCCCGGTGGAGGCCAGCAGCCAGCAGCCAGAACACAATGGGGTTCAATCTGGTGCTGCTGTGCCTCGCCTCTTCATCCTCTCGCTCGCCTTCACCAATGCACACGACAACGACGACGACCAGAGCTACTCTAGGCGAAGACCATCAGCCCCATCGAGTTTTTCTTTGTGCTTTTGTGATTCTTTCTCTCTCCGCGCGAGCGGCCGCGCGCACATCGAGTTGACATATCGTCGTCGTCGTCGTCGCCGCCGCCGACGTCCTCCTCGTCTCCTATCCCCCCGATGCCCCTTCGCGCGCGCGCGCAATCCTCGCGTCTTTGTGTGTGCGCGCGAAACAGGCTGCCATCTGTTCTCCCTGTTCTCTCAGCGCAGCGCTGTTTCTGAGCTCCCCTCTCGCTCGCCACTCGCTTGTTTCTCTCTCCATCTCCCCGTCCTCCTCCTCGTCGTCGCCGGCGACGACGCTGGCAAACCTATCTCGTTACGGGTCGCGACGACGGACGACGACGACGACGTGGCCGGTGGTGCGGGGGCACTCGCACAGTTCCTCCTCGCTCTAGAGAGGCTCTAAACCTCTCCCTCGGTCCGCGTTCTGTTCTTGCTAGGTCTCGGTCAGAGAGACTTCCTATGGTCAACTCTCAAATCCCCATTCTCCTTAAGATCTGTCTTCTCAGGTCAACCCTTTGAGGCTTAGAATTCCCGAAGTGGCTCCGAGACCTCGTTGGCCCAACGAGGACCTCAAAGGTGTCGATTTGCTTTTTAAACAAGACCTATTTTTTGCCTGAGTTCTCTTCTTTCTTGTGCTTTGTTGAGATCTGTGCGGGTGTCGGCGTGTGGTGGGACTGGGTTTTCAGCTATTTCAAGCCTCGGGATTCTGTACGATCTGATATTCTTCAATTTTCACACCTGTCAGAGGAGATCTTAATCTCGGGTATTCAGATGAGATCGAGATGGTAATTGCAGGTTGGGCTAGTGATGACATGATTAGGGTTGAGATGGGTTTTGGAGATATAGGCTTAGAGGAAAGCCTAACTTTAGTCTCAGCTTGAGTCGTAACGGATGGAAGAGTATGTCCAGGATTACTGGGTCAGGAAGCTTAGTGTTTGGGCTTCTGGCTGAAGCGTAAACTCCCAATGCAGCTCCTCTTTGAGATCTACAGGAGTTCCCAGTTCCCACCCCAACCTCCCAATCCCAAATCCATTTTTTGCCCATTTTTCGCACTTTTTCCCTTCATTGTTAGTTATCGTGTTATCCTTTTTGCGCCTTCCAAAACTAGTTCTTTTCCCCACGTCGCTTCTGTCTATTCCATATATAGCAACACGTTTCTTCTCATCCTTCTTCTCAGTCTTCGCCATCCCGTCGCCATCTCCCCCAGCCCCCTCCACTTCTGGTTCTTCTTCACCTGTACACTTCTCAGTCTTCTTCTTCTTCTTGTTTCGATCGTTAGGGGGTGTCTAAGTGCTATCACACTATCAGCCCGTCGCCGTTGTCGCTGATCGCCCATCGCTCGCGTTATCGAAGACCCAAGCGACGTCGACAACGACGACGACGAAGACGTAAAAGCGAAAACCCGAAGAGTACTCGACTACTTTTACTACTACTACGACTATGACTGGGACCTGTTTTTGTCCCTTAAGATATGAAATCCACTTGGGGCGGTTGATAAATGAGAACTGATTCTCTTGGCTCCCGCGTATGACGCGAAATGAGCCATGAAGAAAGGTCGACTATTACAGCGAAGCGGGCACCCGACTTCTTCTTTGTCAATTTCCACACTCGCCGTTGCTCGACGAGATGCCAGAGGCCAGTTGCGGCGATGGCGATGTTAGGTTCTAAGGCGGCTGATTGTGTGAGTGGCGTGTCACCTGTTCGTTTTGGAGTCGCGAAATTCCAGGCTGTTTCTCTTCGGGCAGTTGGTTCTCACGGCCGCGGTGGACTCTCAGCTGTGTTTGTTAGCTTCTATTTTGACCTGGAGAATCTGGCTGAATCTGCTAATCCTAGCCGCGCGTGGGACGTAGCCAAAAATATGACAAAGGAGTCTGAGTCATGAAAGAAGATGACTCTATTGTCTTAGGGTTCTTAGGGTTCCACGTGGGTGTCAGACCGAGGTGGCTAAGAATGGGAATTGTTGAGTGGTTTGGGGTTTGGACAAAAGATGGGAATTTGAAGACGTCGTTAGGACGTGTTTGACAAGGATGTTAAGGGTGTTTGAGCTGAGTTTTGGAGCTTTTGAAGGTCAGGAATTCCTTCGCAACAACCCCGTTTTGCACTCTTCCCCCAGTCCATGTTGCCATTCAGCTCCCCGAACACCTCCCGTCTTGGTGTTATCGCTAGACCGGCCGGTCGCGGTCGGTCTTTCTCTCTTTGATAAGACCGAAGCGCTCTGGGAGTTCTCAGTTACCCATGTCTTCTTGTCCTCTGCCGCTCACACTCCTCGTCTTCTCCTTTCTCAGACCCTTTACCCAGATTAGCTCCCTTCTGCTAGTTACCTGCCCAGACACGGCGGAAACCGGAATGCTGCGAGTGGGAAATCGGGTGCAGGCGATGGATTTCCGGGGTTTTTCGGATCAGGAATTTGACCCCTTGTGTTCCCAGCGTGTGTGTGTTGCGCTATTTCCGACCCTACTTTATGAGACTGTGTGTGCGTGTGCGCGCGGTTAAGCAAATAGTTGGCAGACTTGGCAGCGCCCTGGTCTCTCCTAGCCTTCTCTTCCCGTTCCCAGGATAACGATTACAGTGCATGTTTGTTTTTCAGCTCTAAGCTCGACCTCGTGGCTTCAGCAGACCCAGCAACAGCAGCAGGCTCAAGACCCGCAGCAGCAGCAGCTTCAAGAAGAGCCAAACAAGCCTGAGCCTTCCGAGGAACAGAAACAACCCAAACCGACCTCTAAGAAATCGAAGAAGTCGCCGTCTCCGAAGGAAACATCCACAGAGAACAAGAAAGAGATGGTCGTCAACATGCCAACGAGTCCGATTTCACAGTTGATCTCCGCTGAGGCGCTCGCCGGCAAGGACAAGTCGATGCTGATGAGGCCGCAAGCAGGTGAGTAGGACATAATTTATCGCAACGGAAGGGGGAATTGATTTCCTCTCGCTGCTTTGAGGTTTAAACTTGAAACCTACTTTTGAGATCTAATCTGGACGCGGCGGATCTGTCGACCTTTAGTAGGTCAGCTGTCACGGTTTTGAGTGTTAATCTTGGGGGGGGGGGGGGAAATCGGTTTTGGAGGGGACAGGAAAGGG
>KN167386.1:11559-21791 GCA_000757745.1 Steinernema scapterisci
TACGCGGAAACCTGGATGGTATTCCCGTGGAATCAATCCCGGTGACAGAGCTGGAACGCTCTTCTGCGTTCTTCGTTAATTCGCTGCACCAGAGGATGACAAGAATGCTGAGGAACGTCGTTCCTTCCACGTCCAGACCACAACCATCGACCTTGGCCACCTTGGAGCTCCCGGAATCCCGTCCTTCCACCTCGGATTCCCGTCTCTCCACACCTCACTCGAAGCCATCAACGTCGCATTCGAAGCCCTCCACGCCAGTTCCACCTCCTTCTACCTCAAGCCACATCTCCACTCCAACTACAAGTTTCAAATCAAGCTCGAAATTGTCCTCCAAGAAGCGGGAGAAGCTCAAAGAAGGCCTGAAGTCCAACGCAAGAAGAATCCTATCGGATACGGATTCTGACGAAGAGAGGCCTCTAAGAAGCACATCCACTACCCGTAATTATTCGTTCTCTAAAGAACCTGCTATTGAACATGCCTCTACCTCTCTAGCTATTCCCAGGACGCCTGATGCTGCACCAGAGAAGCTGAAGGTAGTACCAGTTCCCAAGCGCAATGAAGATAAGGACGTAAATGTAGCAGATGGAATCAATGAGGTACGTTGAAGTGATCAGTCTTTGGATCTAAGAATGTCATTTCAGGGATTGAAATGTTTGTCCGAGTTTTCCAAACCGACATTCAAGAAATACACGATCCCCAAGAAGAAGAGACCCGAAGAAGCGCCACCTCTGCCTCCAGCCGAACAACCCAGTACTTCAAGGATCCCAATTTCGAAAGAACGAAGCCAAGGCCATTTGAAGCCAGAAAAGAAGGAGAAAGAAAAGCAGCCCGTGGAAGCTGAAGAGGAAGAAGATGACGAGGAAGTAGACGATGAAGACGAAGACCCGATGGAGGCCACGAGGGAGAAGTACACGAAGAGGCTTTTCATCCGATGCCGGACTTCCGCGAAATGTAGGAACAAGAATTTTGGGCAGTTATTGATGGTGTGATTCTCAGATAACGGTTTCCTGTGCAGCAACAGCAAGAACCTGACCCAGCAGCACGCCAGGAGGAGAAGACAAGGCAACTCGACGGTGATGAAATCGGCTCAACAAGCCACCGTTGCAGCGCTGAAAGCCGAACAGCGAACAACTCCACGCGCATCATCTGTGGAACCTTCGACCTCCGCTTCTTCAAGCGGGTTTATCGCACGATCCATAGGATCCGCTTCGAAGTCGGTTGAAAGAGAGCGTCCCAAGGAAAGTAAAAAGAATGGTAGGAAGCGAATGCTAGGCGAAGCTAATAATGGACCAATTTAGATGGAATGCTACCGGCATCCAGTAGATCGCCTGTTCCCATTGAAAAAAGGAAGAAACAGAAAAGGGAAGGAAAAGACTTGGACAGAAAAGACGACAGTCCTGTGAGAAAAAAGCCGAAAAAGGACGAAGATAGAAGAAAGCCGGGCAGCGAGAAGAAGGAAGACGGCGGAAGCGCAGAGAAAACGAGGAACGGAGATCCGACATGGACAAACGGGTCGGCATCTAAGGATTATGGTCCCATCGACTACCTCTTCTCGGCCTCGATCTCAAGCCCATTTTCCTTGCCACGAAGTCCTGTCCCGCCGAAAACTCCACCGCGGCAAATGGATGTGGACACGTCCGAGGTCTACGAGGCGATCAGCACCGATTCCTCAAGATCGTCGACACCGAAAAGTTTCTCCACCGACGTTCTTTCCGTTTCGTTCTCCCCGGAAGACTTGATCGAAAACGGGGAATCTGGACTCGCCATCATGAAACCACCGGTTGGGAATCTCCCCTGTGTTCCTCTCTAACTTAATCGATTTCAGCCCCCACCGCCAATCCTCAACGGCAGCCCCACTCCTCCGATCTTCTTGCCAACTACAAACGGCGCTCGACCCAGAAGCGATTCTATGGGCCACCGCGAACGCCGAAGCCGCTGGGATATTACGCCCGAACAGAAGACCACCGATTGCAACTCTCAAGCGTTATCTGAAGCACTACAAAAGCAGTCGAAGATGCGCGCGGAGGAGAGAATGACTCTGCTGAGGGAACTTCGCCGGAACCAAGGAGGCGCCGACCAAGTCGGCTAAAAACTCTCATTGTATCGATTATCTAGAGTTCTATAAGTTATTAATCAAACGGGTTTTGAATGGGTAGAGATTGAAGTAAGTTTGTGATGTTTATACGGTTATGTAATATCAGTATATAAATAGTTGTATCTAGTTCACCCGTTTTACTTTGAGCGTTCCTACATGTGCCTGGAATTTCGACATTTGGTCATCACTCATGAAAACATCGAAAAATAGAAATTTTCCACATTCGGATGGAATCGGGTCACTGGAGACGAGGCGTTCACGGTAGAGGTACGGGATCGCTTTGGAGTCAAGTTTGAGCTTCAGTCTTCGGGGGCGGCTTCCAGTGATTCGCAGGGCCATCTGAAAGGAAATCGGATGAAGCATAAGAATTGAAGATGGCTTAGGAAACGGTTAGAGGTGGCAGCCGACCTCAAGCTGTCGTGAAATTAAGAATGAGCATTTCAGACATTTCCCGTAACGCCGTTTAGATAATGTCTACTAGGCGTCTTAGCTTGTTCGTTTGCGGTGGTAGAAGTCTAGACATGTTCGACCGTTATCCCCCATTCATTCCCGAACTCCGTACTGTACGGTGGTCGGTCGGTCTCTCCCCAAGCCTCACCTCGTCCACGCTTCTTATCAAATCGGTGACTCCTTCGCTCGTCACACAAGACGTGAAATGGTCGACGCCCAGATCCTTCAGCTTCTCGATTATCCTGTCGTCCTTCAGCTTGTCGACCTTATTTCCCACTGATATCATGTTCTTCACGAGTGCTTCGTTAATCTTCAAGTTGTGCAGCGTTTCCAGCACATTCTCCCTCTGTGACAATACATCCGGATGGGAAACATCGTGGATGTGGACGAGGATATCCTGAAATCGACCGTTAGAAAAAGGTTTCAAATTCGGAACTAACGGAATGGACAACATGACTTAAAGTTGCCGAAAACGAGGAGAAAAGCTGCACAGGAAGCTGCGAGATGAACCCGATGGTGTCGGCGAACATCGCCGGTCTTCTGGACGGCAGCATGGCTGTGTGGAGGGACGTGTCCAGCGTGGCGAAGAGTCGGTCTTCGCCTTTAATGGACTCCGCTCCGGTCAGTTTCTTGATCATCGTGGTCTTGCCAGCGTTTGTGTAGCCGATGACAGAGATTACGGTAGGTTTCACCACAGCGCCACGAGGAGAACGCTTCTCAAGTTCTTCGACCTTCGAATCAACTGCAACTTTCAGTTTCTTTCGAAGATTCTGTTCGTGGAGACGGAGAAGTTCGTACTTGTCGGCCCCTCTGTAAAAGTTAAGCTGTTAGAAACAGATCCTTCAAGCCGCAAACTCACGTGTTGGACTTCATGATTCCCATCTTGATATTCAGCACACTGGGACTCTCGTCCACGTTGTCCAGGAACTTCATTCTATGCCTGAAACTCTAGAATTTGTAATTTGCCCAACGTAAGGACACACCTGATATAGGGAATTTCGGCCAGTTCGATCTGCAGCTTCGCTTCTCTCGTCTTCGCGTACTGTTTGAAGATCAACAAAACTATGTTGTAGCGGTCGTAGATCGGAACTCCGAAGACGTTGTGGAGTTCGGACTTAACGAATGAAATAGAACAGAACTTCCCAAAACTCGAACTCACCTGCTGCAAGGGGGACAGCATGTCCACGTTGACCATCACGGCGGTCACATGGTGGGTGTTCTTGACTTCCACCAGCGCTTCGACGCGTCCGGCGCCCCAGATTCTCTTCTTTTTCGTGTTGTAGTCGGTTCCCACGACGACGGAATTCGCTACAGTGAATCCTGGAAGCGTTTGTACAAGCGTGATGGCTTCGGCCAGCTGGAGTTCGGGAGTGGTCGTCTTGGGTGCCGAATGGTCGCCCCAGCGGATCTTCGGGTGGATCACGAGGAAGGAATGGTGCGCGTTTTCGGGAGTTAACGCGGTCCCGGTTTCTCTCACTAGTTCTTCGTATCTGCAAAGACAAAGTAGATGAAAGATCAGTGGAGTAGCTCGAACCCAGTCCCATTTTCCTAATTTAAAAGTTGATTACCTTTCGCTCAAGGCCGAATCATTCGTTCCAGTCATCGTAGAACATCTTCTACACTTCAACAGCCTCGGGAAAGCCGTCACTACCCTCCTGATCATATCTGAAAACCTGACTGTCATCCTGAACCCCTGAAATCGGGTTATGTATTAAATAAGCCTGCAACTTGATGCCAACGCACTTCGAAAACACAAAACAACTTTTATTCACGCGAGAAAAAGAAAACGACAAAAAATTATGACGAACAGTATGTCGAGAATTTGGCGCCCAGTGGAGGAGGCACCTCAGGGGCCCACAGCAGCAGGTTCTCCTTGATCGTTCGCCGTCGGAACTGCGAAAGGGGCGAGTAGTAGGCAGGATTCTGGAATGAGAGAAATAATCAAGGATACTAAACTCGTGAACTTACCGGATTCAAGTAGCAAATCGAGGACTCCTTCGGAAAATGGATGATCTTGTTGCTGACAAGGGTTTGCACCAGGTCGGACTGGTGGACTCCTGTGGCGTAGCTGAGATCTCTGATGTTGAACGAGGTCTCCTTGTTGCTCTTCATCTTGCGAATGTGGGCGAAGATTACCGATTTCCAGTAGCTGCGGTAGGTGACGAGGCCCAGGTCCGAGAGCGGATGTTCAGGTGATCCGATCTTCTTTTCACGCAGCGACAGATGGTAACCTAAAGTAAGAAATGTTAGAATTGGCAACTTCGGAACTGACTTACTCAGGTCGATCAGCAACTTTCCGTATCCCGAGCGCCTGATGAAGGGGAGAGTGAGCAAACAACTCAAATTGTTGTTTTTGCTCGGGTTCTTTTCCTGAAATAAGCTCATGAATAACTCGCCATAACGAATTAGCTTACCTTTGAGAAATAACCTCGGATCACGAATCCTCTGGTGGTCAGCTCACACAGGATGTAGAACTTGAAAGTGTCCACTTCGTGGAACAAAGTCTTCGAGGAGAGGAAGACTTTCGCGAGGAGGCAGAGCTGGCGACAGTATTCGCGTTCAGCAATGCCATCCACCTCAAAGATCGAGATGCCTTCCGCCGTGTCGCGGTAGATTTCATTTCCCGGCGGATGACGCCACTTGCAGATTCGCTGAAATCAGGAAAATATCAATATCAATCCTGGAAATTCAAAGCTTACCGCGTGATTGTAGTATTCCTTCTGTTGGGCGTACGATCGCAGGCAGAAGGCGCAGACGTAGATTTCTGGAGAGTTCTTGATCCTGTCGGGATACGGCGACGAGTAGAGGCACTTGGTCCTCTCGCTGAAGTACGTGATGTGTTGATCCATGCCGGGTGCCAGAACTGGAGGTTCTGATTCTGGCGTCTTGTCGTCGGCCTTCATCCGTTCCTTGGCCTCCGCGTACCTGAAATGTAAAAATGAATTAAATGAAGTAAACAGTATTCAAAACTTACAATTCGCGGTCGATTTCGGTGGTGAGTTGAGGCTCCGCTTCTGCCGAAGTGCTTGGGAGGTCGGGATCCAGTTCGTCCGACGACAGGCTGATGTCGTGCCTCCGCTTGTAGTGGTCGATGAGGTCGTTGTGGAGCTTGTCGCGTTGCTCCTGGAGTCCCGGGTGCCACTGGGGTTTGATGGTGTAGATTGGGGCCTTCTTGCTGCTACTCTTGGATCTTGGAGCCGCCTTCGGGGAGTTGAGCGGCTTCTGCAGCGGGAGGGAGGCGCCGTCGTCGCAGGCGTCGCACTGCCAGAATCCTTCGGCCGTGGGACTTGATGCGGGAGCGCAGGGACCGTGGAAGGCCTTCATGCACTTGAAGCACATCCGGTTCCCAGGATCGTCGATGTAGCCCTCGCACGACGCGCACCGGATGCAGTGGGAGCAGAGCCAGGTGCCAGGTTTAACGTGCGACACATCCTCGAGGCCCACGCATTTGGGTGTGCGGTGGACCTGCGAGGTGCATCTAGCACACCTGATAAAGTCGCCGTTTTCTTCTCCGCAGACCCGGCACGTCGACTGGAGCTCCTTCTTGTCCCTCTTCTCCAGGGCGCGCGTCTTCATCTTCGTCGGCGACTGCTTCCGCCTCGGAGACGAAATCGGCGTCTTGGGCTTTCCCATTAGATCTGTAAAACGGACTCGAATTAGCCGAATTCTAAGCGAAATTACAGAAACACGCAACAATTCGGAGCGCGCAATCTTCGAATCGACAAGATATCTCGCACAGAAAAGCGGCTCGAGCAGTGGCGGTAAAGGAAAAGAGCACGAACGAGGTGGGCGGACCCGATCTATGGACATCTACAAACGACAAATTCTATAAACAAGAGCTCTAAACGACGAAAATGCGCTTCCATTTGCGCTCGAGTTCTCAAATCCGATTCGAATCACATTCCGTGATGGCCCCCACACAGTAAAAACGCTTTAAATTCAGCCGTGCCAGGAGCCGCGATTATGAAAAGCGCTCGGAGCTGTCCACGAACTCGTCCCACGGGAAAACGTAAACTTGACGAGAGCTGAAGTTTACCGTAACCGAAGCTGGTTCGAAAGCTCCTCCATTGTTTGTCATTTGGTAACATTTAAACACACGAACAACAGATAAAGTTAGCTATTTATTAATAAAACGAAATTCATCCAAAGATCTGAATTAATGTACTCTTCTCTCTGAGAAGTTCCGCTAGTATACTTTCTTTAATGTACAAAGTAAAATGCCTCTATTGAAATCGGGAAGGCGAGGTAACTTCTACGCAGTAGGCGAATCGGTTTCGAGGTGTCAGCCCTGCAGGGCCTCGGCGATCTCCATCTCATATTTGTACACGACGTCGCTGATTTCCTTGCGGAATTTGGCGGCGGCCACTTTCATTCCGCACAACTCCAGGTTGCGGTACAGCTCTGCTACAGTATCCCCTGGAACAGATCAAGATTAGAGAGGAATCGTCAGATTCATGGTTTACCTGTGGCTTGGGCGATGACAGAATTATGACTGGCCGCCGGATCCGACAAGAAGCTCGTCATGTTCGACGTCGGGAACTCCTCGGTGGTGTCGGAGTTGGCGATTTCGTGCTTCACGTCCTCTTTCTCCACCTGCAGGGCCATTCCGGGTGCTTGGGTGATGATGGGGTTGTGGTTCGCTCTCCGGTCGGACAAGAAGCTTGTCATATTCGATGGCGGGAACTCTTCAGTGGTGTCCGAGTTTGCAATTTCATGTTTCGCGTCTTCCTTCTCCTTCCGCATACGTTTCATCGGCGGAGGTGAGCAGTGCGAGGTGGAAACGCCGTCGCTTAGGGAGCACGAGCTCGAATTCATCGAATTTGAACTCTCCGTGATGACGAATGAAGCTTGCGACTGCTGAGGGATCGGTACTCTGAAAACGATAGCGATTAGGAGGGAATTCAAGGACAACGAAGGATTACCCCAGATCCAGAAATCCCACCATGAAGCGCATGTGCTGGTGGTATCTCCAGTCTGACAACGCGATGTCAAGGTTCTCATCGGCTCCGAATTTCGACCGTAATCTTGCGATCTTCTTCTTCAGTGTGTCACTGAGATTCCGCCAGATGTTGTATACGGTTTTTTCTGAAAGAAATGATCAATGAGCAGAGAATTTTTCGATCTTTGAATCACGTGAAAATGTTGCCTATTCACATTTTGGTATTTGCCACGTAGCTGGCCTGCTGGGAATTAATTTCCGTGCGAGCGAGAAGGCGAAAAGCGATCTCGTGAGCCACGTGGAAAGGTGGCAACACCCGTTGCCGTTACCTGCTGACATCGGCGAACAAGCGGGGATCGATAACGGCCCTAGATGGCAGGAGTGCGAAATGCCAAAATCGATCAACTATCATTAAAATTGATCTTTGGTTTTCTCGGAAAAATCTTATGCCAGAGCACGTTGCGCTGTCCATTAAACCCATTCTACGCACACGTTCAGGGAGCATATAGGGATATAAACAAGACCATGCTTTCATAGAGGATACTCCCGTCCCAGAGCGCCAATACGCGCCATTTTCGCGCCCAGGGAGCGGCTCTGACTTCTTATCAACGCGTTATCAACCGTGAAAACAGGAGCACAAACACTATTATCTCTGAAACAGTTTCAAATCTCACTTACCGGTGTAAACGGACATCGGCGAAGACATCTGCGAGGCGATCGTGCCCCAAGCGATCTTCCGCGTCCCGGTGCAGTTGTAGTTCTCATCGCCGGGATTCCAGAGGCAGTGATTCTGGCGCACGAATCCGATGAGCCGCACCTTCTCGTCGTAGCCGACGTCCTTCAGGTCGATTACCTTGTCATCGTAGATGTGTTTCCGGGGCTTCGTGTCGATGCCTTCCGTCATTCGGAGAGCTGAAACGTGGGCAAAATTAAGAAATGTGGAGGCAACGCCGTTCGAAAAACGACGACGCGAACGCGAATCGCGCATCAACAAAGCAGCAGTTTAGTCGACCCAAGCAGCAAACGGGGAACGCGGAGAGAAGAGGAGAGCCAGCGCCAGTAGGAGTAGCAGCAGCCCAAGAAGCCAGAGGACGGACGGACGCCTCGACGCCAGGTTCCCTTTAGCTGCTGCCGGCGACCGCACGCATCGTTCGCCTCGTCGCCACAGAGCCTCGCACTCGCTTCAGTTTGTTTCGCTTTTTTCAATTGATTTCCTTCGGCAAAGACGACCCGCGAACGCGTACTTTGCGTGACCGTGGCAAAAAGGGCCCCAAAAAAGGCAGCAATCACCGGTTGGAGTCGAATTACAAGAGAATATTGGTCTGGATGAACTCTCGCGACGTCGTTTGATGAGAAATTCGTTAATTTAGCGCGAGTTCGAGGCTTGATTTGCTTAGATTCCGTGCGAACAAATGCAGACAGTTAGACTTACATGACCGTCTCAAAAACGTCTGAAAACTAGCGAAACGTGTCTGCACAGAATTCCAGACTCGGACATATCCAGTCTGAGAAATCCAATGCTTTCCAGACATCGGAGTTGCAATCGCGTCGATTTCGATTCATCTGGCCACGAGTCTGGCACATCTTGGGTGTCTAGACAAAAACCAAACGAGACAAGGATGTCTCGAATCGTTGGAATTCAATCGACGCTCGACGATGAGTCCAATGCGTAAATATCTTATGTTCGATTTTCGGATCTCCGATTTCCTTCGTGGTTTTGCAGTTGTTTCGCCTCGTTTATACCTTTGATTCTAGGCGCTGTCGCCGTTTGTTTGAAACGTTGCGGCGCACCATTCTGCGTATAAATATATACCGAGCTCTTCCTAACGCGTTTCGCATAGTTTTCGCGTAAACCTCTTTCCATATTTGATTCTAACAATGCTGCTTGTTTCAGAGAACCCGCATCTCTCTCCCAGCGGACGCCTTCCAGGATCCAACATCTCCACGAAGCCCGAATATGGTAAGTTCCGTCTTCATTAGGATCTACGTGAGAATTCGCTCCTCAAATTCATCAAATGGGGAGTCGGAATTCCTGAGAAGCAATTATTCTCGATTGAGTTGACGACGGCGTCATTCTACGATGGCTAATCTTTGTCGTGCATCATAAACTATTCATAATGCATACGGAAGCGGATGTCGTCATTTTCGTTGATGAGTTATGCAGCTTTTGTTTGCTCGAAGTCATCGCGGAAGAAGCAATTTTGGATATTTAATTCATGCATTTGTTTTCAGCCCATTTTCGCCCTTGAAATCAAGGCGAACCTCGTCGGAGTCACGGATCTGCGCCCGGAGGACTACGAAGACTTCCGCTGGTATCTGAAGGTAAGCGAGCGTTGGTCTTCACTTCCAGTCATTTACGGTTTCATTACAGCTCAAGTGCACAAACTGCGGAGAAATCAACGACAACTGGGTCTACGCCGACGTCACGGTAAGCTTGCTTTTCACTGCTGTTTGATTTCAAGGAGCATTTTAGGAAGCCCAGGAACTCTCTAAGGGCCACGGCGTAGGCCACATCGTTGGGAAGTGCAAGCTCTGCTCGAGGCAGAACTCCTTGGGTAAGTTGAGGGATTAATATTTCAAAGTTTATAATCAAGCAACTGCGATTCATTGGAAACAAAGAAGCTAAATAGAGATCAAGTGCGATTGGCAGAATTTGACGTGAAGAAGATAAGGCATGATTAGAACGGGGCTTTGAGAGTCAGAGGGGCAAACCCGTCAGGGAATATCAACCGCTGTTTATATCTTTTT
>KN167386.1:21837-34707 GCA_000757745.1 Steinernema scapterisci
GTGGTGACAGCTAACGTCCCGATTTTGAACACATGTGTTCGATCTGACTTGTCGATCGGATTTTCAAAGATTCCACGCTTTCTTCTTTTTATAACTGGGCTTTGAGACGTCAGAGGAACAACTATTAGGAAATGCCAACCGTTGTTTATACATTTTCGCTTGAATGAACTCATAATATACCAAAATCGTATTTCTAAAGATACTACGCTTAGGCTGCGTTTTTCAGAAATCCTGACCGATTCGTACAAATCGTATTCGATCGAGAAGAACGAGAAATTCCAACCGCTCGTGAAGTTCGAATGCCGCGGCGTGGAACCGGTGGACTTCGACTTCCGCGTCGGATGGAGGGCCGAAGGACCTGAATCCGGAACGGTGTTCAACGACATCGACCTCGCCGAGAAGGAATGGGCCGAATACGACGAGAAGGCCGCCGAATCCACGGAAATCAACGAACTCTCCTGCCGTTTCACTCACTGCAAGAAGTGAGCCGAAACGAAGCCTGAAGCTGCCGGCGGAATATGGGTTATAAGTTCATTTGTTATTCTTGATTGTGAATAAATATTTAGATTTTTGTTGGATGTTCTTGGACCTGGGATCTCCACTCTGAAAGTGAATATTGTTCCCCTATTGGAAGTGAAGGAATTTTAGATAGGCGTGTTTGTGGATGATTGAACGACCAGATCGCCAGCAGGGGGTCGTGTTTATCGAGTTATCTGAATCGACAATAGCCTCCGCCGGTAGCACTTATCACTTTAACCATGCCCGAGCCAGTTCACAGCGCTCTCAATTGTCCTATTTGTTATGAACTGTTCTGCGATCCCGTTACTCTCTTCTGCGGACATTCGTTCTGCCGCAAGTGCCTCCTGAACATCCCGCGACCAGTGGAGCAGCATCTGTTTTGTCCAACATGCCGAACGCAGTGCAAAGTGAATCTGACTGCTGCGAAGACGTCGTTTGCCTTACAAAGTACGTCATTTTTCCGATTTGTAATTCTAAATACTTTTGTTTAGAGTGCGTCGAGGAGAAGCGAGCTGAAGGAAAAGCACCCTGCTTACACTGCAGGACATGTGAGAAGACGATGAAGGATCCGATGGAGGTTTACACCTGTAAAGGATGTGAGGCTGCCGAGGAAGACCAACCGGTGAGTGGAGCGATGCAGAGGGATAATGAAGATTGAGACAATGTCAGTCTATGATGCGATCTCGTCCGTCTGTAGACAGTAGGCCGACCGGTCATCAGAATTCGATGGTGACCAAATGAAGCTTACGTGACAAAGACAGCTTGTCTCTGTGGCACCCAAGTTTGGTGAACTGCTATTTTACAATTTGCACGTAGTCATATCCCGTCCTTCATTCAAGCCATCTCATGAAAACCGTATCTATTTTTTTCAGTTTTACGTATGCGCCTTTTGTGTGATCGAACATCACCGCGACCACGACGTCGTCCGCCTCGAGATCGCCGGCAGCAAAGAATGCAGCGAGGCGATCCTCCGCATAGAAATGCAAATCGCCGAATTCCGAAACGTGATCGACAAGCTGCTGAAAATCAAGAAGGGGATTGAAGCGAAACTCAAGTACTGCAATACTGTGAGTTCTTTAAATCCTTGCCAACCTTTTCAATTGTTTGTTTCAGCACATAGAAGCGTTCAACGCCATTTATCTCCACCAGAAGGATCGGATGAATTCGAAGTTCTACAGCTCGGAAGAACTGAAGCGCCTTATCGAGAAGGCTGAAATGAATCTCGAAGTTTCCACGGAGCTGCAGCGAATCATTCGAGGCGACCATTGGCCAGGAGAAGCCCTGGGAACTCCATCTGCCCATGCGCCCAAGATTATCCAATGGCCGAACGCGTTTCCAAGTTATCCGCCGAGGAAGTCCTTCAAATCTTAGAAGGATGAGCTATGTTTTCAACATTTTATCGTATCCGGAATAAGGTGACCGAAATACTAAAGGTCTTAAATGTCGCACGGGACCCTCGTATCTCTCCTGCAACCCCAAAACAACCGCATCCGCAACTATCACCACCCTCCGCACTATCTAAACCCAGGGTTTATTCATAAAGCAAACACAAATCACCCCATCTCTTGTTTTCTTCCTCTCC
This sequence comes from Steinernema scapterisci, assembly GCA_000757745.1. Classification (NCBI taxonomy): domain Eukaryota; kingdom Metazoa; phylum Nematoda; class Chromadorea; order Rhabditida; family Steinernematidae; genus Steinernema; species Steinernema scapterisci. Next base: position 23,939 of record KN167386.1, read on the forward strand.
CAAACCGCCAGAAACGGTTTCCGAAATGGACCACGAGACGTTGATCGCGTTTGCCCTCAAATGTTCCATCTGCCAGGATGTGTTCAAAGACCCGGTCACTTTGGGCTGTGGCCACTCTTTCTGCCGCTACTGCCTGAAACACCTTGTGAAGCGGATGTTGAACAAGTGTCCCAATTGCAGGAGGGAGTTCTACGGCGAAGTGGAGAGAATGAAGACTACGATTGCTTTGAATGGCGAGTTGGACGATCGTATTTCCATTTCTATCAATAACCCTTATTTTCAGATTTAACCCGCATTTGGGAAACACTGAATCCTCCGATCCGTGATATCACAGTTCCACGGCCGTCTGTTCATCGCGAAAGGCCAGAGATTGATCGACATTATCAACACAGGACGCAAACATCGTCGTCGGCTGTTCCAACCGTGACGTTACCGCGATACCGGCGCACCCAGTCGCCTCCACATTGGTGTGGACCTTTGCACCAGATGGGAACTCCGCCTTGAAGAGAAGGTTTGTGGTTTTGAAATGATTTTCATGTGTTAGTATGTGATTGAATTCACCCAAATAAAGATGTGTTGAAAGGTTGAAGTTTCTGTTTTGGCAACTTGTGTAAAATGCATAATTCAAACGCTCCTCGCCAACACCCTTTCCTAAATATCCTCCACGGCCACTCCGATGCTCTCGCGTCCCTCTTCGGTGTCACCCGTGGCAACGGCGAGGGCGAAGGCAGATGCGCCCGAGTGGGGCAGATGTTTTTCTGCCAGTTTCCAGGACTCCCAGCGGACCGAACATCTCGAGGGCCTCCTCCGAAGAAATTCGGCGTTTTGAAGACGTTTCTCCGGCCGAGAAGAGCTCTCCAGAACTGAGCTAATCTCTTTGTGGCCCAATCAGGGTGCAAGCAGCGAGGCTGGTGCCGCCTGTTGCCACCGCAACCCGCGCTAATTGTTTACGCGCTCCTACGGCCGGATCCATCATAATCTTCTGCGGCTTGCAGCCTCTCCGCGCTCCGGAGGGCGCGGGCCTTAATCCTGCCGTTGCCGGGTAATTATAAGCGCGATGATGGACGGCGGCGGCCCGAATTCATCCACTCGGGAGGGCGACTGGAGGAAAGCAATGTCAAGCGATTCGCCGAATAAACAATGAATAATTAATCCGGCAGATCCTGGCGATAGTGACTCCGGGCAGGTCCATGTGAGGGCCTCTCGAGCCCGAAGGCGGCCGGTGCACTCCGAGCCTGGGTTACGGTAGCGTCGCGACGGTGGCGAAAACAAGTGATTCCACATGCATGTAAATCTGTCGGATTTCGCGAGTTTTCGCCCGCTCGAACACAAAAAGCGTCGTGTTTATGCATAAATGAGCGCCGGTGGAGGTGACACCCGGAGGGGAGCCTCGGCTATCGTATGTCACTTGGAGATTCTCGACACCTCGGTAGATGCTTGTTTGTGTAGTGGGTGACCTTTGGGGAAAACATTCGGACACGGTTGTCGTGTAGGAGGCGATGGAGTTCTCCGAATGGCTTTGGAAAGACAAATGATCGAGGAATGACATAAAATACATCACAAAAAGCCGTTCTAAGATTCTGGCGTCTTGATCCTTTCCATGCTTGGCTCTCTCACCGTTCCATAACCGTTCAATGGCTTTCCTCGCTTCTCGCGCACTCTTGTAATGTATCCCCCCTCAAGAGCCTCTCTCGCTCGCCCTCCATCAGCAGCTTAGCCCTTCTGCCCCGCAATCAACTATAGGAATTGACCCGAATTGACCTCAGATCACCTGCACCGCCGGAGAAGCCCACTTCCGCAGCTGCCGATCCTCCGCGCGCTCGACGGTTAATTACCATTTCGAGAGCGTGCACGTCGTCCGGAAACGACGACGATAGGCTTATTAGGGTGCGCGAAAAGAAGCAGATGTGCGCAGTGCGCGTGAGTGGTCGAGGATTGGGTTAGCGGAGGAGATCTGCCAGGGCAGCAGCTGAAAAGTGAGACTGTGCGCTGGATCGCGGGCAATTAAGGAACGCGGAGAAGACGACTGACGGTAATCGCGGGCGGAAATGGGGCCGGTTTATGGGAAGACGATGTGGGGCTGTGGGGTACAGGGCCAAGGATGGCGGAAGGCGAAATTGAGGCTTCGGGACCTTGTATTGCAGCAAGCTGGAGGCCAGGAAAGTCGGTCCTCAAGACCGAAAAGGGTTCGGAAAGCGAAGATTGCAAATGACGCCTAATCGGCTTTGGATTTGACTTGTAGATTTGGAAGATCAAACCCCTTTGTATTCCAGAACTCAGAAGCCCACTTTCGCTTCCTTTGTACGGCCCTTATTCCTCGGATCCCTTTGTCCCCCACCTCCGCTCGAAAGAACCCTTATCTCCCTAATTCCTTCCACCCATGTCCCATCTTGTCCCCTTTGTCCTCCCTAAACTCCCCGTTGACCTCACCTCCGAACTCCTTACCTCACTAATTAATTCACTCATCCGTTAATCCTCGTGTTTTGTGCGCGAAAACACGGTCCCAACACCATCGACCCAAGGTTATCTGCCACCTCGGAGCGCATCCCAAAGACTCTCTGCAACAGCCGTGGCTAATTGCATAAGTACTCTTTCCTCCGTCGTCGCGCATTAATTTGTCGTTTCTTGTCCCGTGGACCCTCGAATCCGCGACGACCTTGGGAAGAACATCTGCTTAATTAATTTTGGCGTTTTGGGTTTTCGCAGGCATCTTGCAACAATCTCCCCTCGTTCCAGGCCCAAAACGGCCACTTCACACGTTGTAACTCCGGGTTGTTTGCTCAGCGGGCGCCTCGCGCGCGCCAGGTTAATAGCGGTCGTGGAACCGAGCAGCGAGAGACCATCTGCGCGGAGAATTTGCCGCATTGCGTAACTCCTGAACTCTTCACCTCGAAAGGTGTACATGCAGGCATGTTTCGCCACTGCGCTGCGGATTAGGATTGCACAAGAGGCGATCAACTCTCGAAAGCGCGTATTTACGGATCAGGCGCACCTTGATTGGCTTTGTGACGGAATCGACTAGGAGTTACCGTAATCCAGAGTGCGTGGATCTCCCTGAAAACCGAGATGCACTTAGGATTTCCAGAAAAACGTCTGAAGATATTCCCCGAACGTTTCAACGCTCGAAATGGCCCATTTTTAGCTTCCGGTTGCCAGGCACTTTCCTGCAGGCCGCCATAAATTTAAAAACGGAGATTTGTGGATTTCCGGATCTCACGTATTTGAGGATGTGAGAGATCAGAGCGCGGAGGGCTAAAATGGGAATTCGAGGAACAAAGGGATTTGTGGAAAACGGGAAAGTTGTGGTTGTCAGGTCATGAATTTTTTAGATTTGGGCAGTTTGGACACCGAAGACCAGGGACGCTTGGGAGAGTGACCAGAGGTGGAACTTTGGTTATTTGGCCAGCGGTGGAGAAGCATGGAAATCCAAGCTTGTTTCCAGGACCAAAAGTGAGCTGTGTGAAGCCAGAAAAGCGAAGAAATATAGGACACAGGGAACTCAAGTAAAGACTTATCATACATACTCTTTGAGATCTTCCTCGCCCACCTTGAATCTCCGCTTCTTCCTCCAAACCCTCTTCCCGTGATTCCCTTAAGTGGCTGAGTCCAGCCTGCCACCAGCTCGCCCGCATCCCATCAAACGCCATCTCCCGGGTCCCAACAACCCATATCCCAATCGGCCCGATACATAATTCACGCGCCCAGATCGTCGCTTCTGTCGCCACTACAATATTCTCCCGAATTTTCATTAAAAATTGATGTCCACCGCTGTTGTGGCGTCTGTTCTGGCCCGCAGTGTCGCCATGTGGCGCGCCCATAGATCATGCGCCCGTTCTCGAGTGCACGGTTGTCGCTTGGAAAAATAATTTATGATTGCTTCGCATCCAAACACGGACGTCGCGGGACATCTCCACTCCTCGGCTCCCGTCCCTTCCTCTTCTCCGCCGAGGCGATTGCGATGATAGGGCAATTTGTCGCGCGGGGCGACAATCGCGGCGACGGACGGGCAGCTGGCCGCGCGCGACCGGCCGCGTTGCGCAAAACCCGAGTGACCCGAAGCGGCGGAGTTTGCAAAGTTGGGAGAAGCCAAAGGCGGCCGCCTTGGAACCGGAAGTGTTGCATAAGCAGGGAAAACACGCGTTCGGAGGTTGCGTGACAAGCGGTCGAGTGGCCCGGGAAAGTATAACTTTGGGAGGAAGCGGCGGAGGTCAGTGCGGGAGTACGGTGGCCGGGGAGGTCGCCGGGGTCGTATTGTGGTCGCATACCGTATAATTATGCAATTGAAGAACATTACGGGTGACGCTTTGTTAATTGGCACATTTACAAGTGGTCGTGTGGGGGAGAGGAAAGACAATAGGCTGGATGAACAGGTATGGCTGGAGTATTGTTGGCTGTGGGAATCAAGAGAGTTTAGGGCTTGCAGTTAGACGGGATTACGGTAGTGGAAGTTATGAAATCTTGGTTCGTTGCTTGGTTCGGCTCTGTGTTTGTTTCATTCCCCTGATTTTCCCGACGCAACCCCCGTCTTATCAGCGTCATTATTCCAATCAACCCAGCCCGGCACGCAAATACCGCTTACCTGGCATTACTATATCCTCCTCTTCCTTCAAAAACGCAAATAAACAAAATAACAAAAACTGCCTTGCACAAAACCGCACCTCCTACCAGGCACCGACTCCCCCACAGTCACATGGCTTCTCTAGCCTGTTCTTCGTCCTCCCTCAGATCCAAACCCGGCGTTCTTTCTTTACCCAAAAGTTACAAATATTCGCTGACTCGCCACTCGGTCTGCTCGCCGCTTATCTCCGCTGCTCATTATGTAATTGTCTCCCGACTTCCTCAGGTGTTTCATGCAGCCGCCGTCGCTATCTCCCCGTCGCGAGGGGTCTTCGAAGTGGCGATTGTGAAATGTTCCTCTTCTGGTGACTCACTCTCACGCCCTAACAAGCGTTCGCATTCTCGTTTTTCTATTGCTTTTACCATCTGGCCTTTGCGATCAATTTTTCCCCTTCGGGTAGGATGCAACCAAATCCCGGCCACCCTCCCTCGCTCCCCACGCTATCCAGGCTGTGGCCCTTTGCCCAGCCATGTTCTGGCCTTGCTTGTCATGGTGAAAAAATGGGAGTCGTGGCCATCGCGGCGGCCATCGGGTGCATGTTGATTAGCGGTGTCGCGCGCGCTTGCGGCCACCGAAACGGCGACCAGGGCCAGAGAGTGGGCGGCGCCCGAATTTCAGCTACGACCGTCCCGGCGGCGGCGGAGGGAGGGCGGAGGCAGCTGGCCGCTGGGGTCAATCCACCAGTCTCATGAGGTAGTCGACTCGACGATCTGTCGACCGTCGCGTGGACCTCGAACTCCTCTCGGATTCCGGAGAATCCCTTCATCTTCGGTTCTGTCTTAGCATCCACCTTCCTCGGTTCCAACACCCTCAGTCTCCGACTCCAGAACTTCCAACTCTGGTCATGTCCCTAGGCGAATTCCTTGTGCACCGACTCCTCGGTGGGGCCCGGGACCCGATTCCCCCGTCGCCAGTCCCGAGCTGCTCCTCCTCGGACGACGGCTCGGCGCCCTCCACGAGCGCCGCTTCGGCCCTCTTCGGTCAACAGGCTCTCGCTCTCCAATTGGCCCAGTTTCAACTAGCCCAACTCTGCCAGGCGGCATTCCTCGCCCAACTCCAGCAGCAACAGCAGCAGATTAAGGTAATTTGGATTCGGAATTCGCAGGAATTTAGTGAGGCCACTTTAGTGCATCGACGATTTCGCCTCCTCGGCGGCGGCGCTCTCGCCTTCGGCGTCCTCGAGCGTCTCTTCGGACTCCTGCGAGTCCAGGAAACGGCCCCTGACGTCGGCTTCTCCCGAAGCCTCCGTGGCTGTCAAGAAGCCCAAGATCTCGAAACGAACGCATTTGGACGACGCGGAGACCAATTCGCCGGTCTCGGGGATGTTCATTAAGGTAAGCAGCACTCAGCCGCGCGCAGCTGGCACCCAAGGTCACGATTACCGTATTCCTCCGATTGCAGGACGCTTCCGACATCCCGTCGACGGAAGAGCTGCAGAAGGAAGCCGACCTGGACGAAACCGCGGCGATGGTGGTCGTGAGCGAAGAGTCCCGGAAGCTGATCTCGCTGATTCCGAACGTCATCGGCGACTCGATCTGCGCCCTCTGCAAGGTGAGTTCCCACAAAACCCGCTACCGTACTCATCCGCAAAGAGGATTTAGGTCCGCTACGAAGACGTCTTCAAACTGGCTCAACACAAATGTCCGCGGATCGTCCACGAGGCCTACAAGTGTCCCGAATGCGACAAGGTAAACACGCGGAAGGACAGTCGGGATTAGGCGCGGGAGTTCAAAGGGCGCCGAGTTGCCGCGGAGTCAAGTGGACACCTGTTCGCGCGCGCGCCGATTCATTGATATGCTAATTAATTAGGCGCTAAAAGGGCGAAAAGAAGACGAGCCGACGCCGAAGAAGGCGCGCGCCGATGGGGACCAAGGCGCTTCATTTGCATAATTTGCATTTTCTGATTGACTCGGAGTCTTTGTCCTCCGTCGGCGCGCCGAATCCGGGTGGGAAGTGATTAATCCTGAGGTGACACTTCATTTGGGTTGAAACGAGTGACCGCCTGCTTGCCGGGGATTAGGGTCGAGAGCGGCGCGCCATCTCCTAAGGGTCAAGATTTGCATTCCGAGTTTTTCTCGTAACCGTCTCTCTTCATTCCAGGTCTTCTCGTGTCCAGCCAACCTGGCCTCCCACCGTCGCTGGCACAAACCCAGATCCGAATCCCAACAAGTGTGTCCCAGCTGCGACCAGAGATTTGACTCCAAGAAGCAGCTCAGAGCGCACAGTTGCCTCCTCTCCCACAGCCCTACAATCGCCTCTCTCCTCTTCTCCTAGTCACCTAATCTCTCATTTTCCTTGCAATAACCCTCAAATACGGTTCCTCTCTTCGTCCTAAGAACTCATCTCGTCATACCTACTTATCCTCCTCCTTCCCCAATCTCATACTCCGCATTCCAGATTGTTCTCCAGTGCATTTAGTCCTCGGCGTCATCTGCCGACTAGCTTCACACTCCGGTCTCATTTGTACAGTTTTCCTTGTTTTACTGTGTGTTTTCGCGTTCTGAGCTTTTAGCCAACGCAAGTGATCAAGCTGAGCTTACTCTAGTCAAGTGTACATAGTTCTCTTTGTCCTATTTCCTTCGTGAATCATCTCTTTTTGCCATACGTTGTTCATACTCTCCACTTCGTCCTTATTCCTCTCATTTCAGTGATTTCGTTTCGAGTAGTTCCATTCCAAAAATGCGATAAACGTGTATTTTATACATTGCCTTGAGTGGTTTCCAGCCGAGACGGAGTTGGCAAGTGGTTTCAGGGAAGTCATGGGACTGTCTAAACGCACGCCTAAACGCATGATAAAAGTTGAGATTCAGCCAAGTTTAAGTTTCGAAAGCCAAAGACTCTGAATGCCACTTTTTTGCCCTATTTCGGTCAAATCTCTCTCCATCTCAAATGTCCTCTGCTCGGCGAACCCATGAATCACCAGCTCCTCTCGGTCACCCCAATTCAAACATCCCAGATCAGCTGCTCCTCGAGCTCCTCGCCAGCCTGCCGCCGCAAAAAATCATCCTAATGGATTTCAAATCTGCACGCGTGTCCAGCGGAAACCAAACAAAAGCAGCAGGTGACTCGAGCGGCCGCCGTTCGGCTGCGCGAGGAGGACTAATTGAACGCCGCCGCCGAGCCTAAGAAGGACAACAAATTACGATATGCGGCGGCCAATCGGTGCAAACATCTGCCGGAGCGGCGCGCGATGAAAGCAAAGTTGACAAGTGAAAAGAATGCGAAATGAGGTGTGTCGAGTCGGGGCTAGGTGCAGGCGTCGGAGGTCCGATTGTACCTCCTCAGGGCTAAACCAACAATATGTCCGGCGCGGGAGAGGGACAGATGTTCGCCTGCACGCAGAGACGATCGAGTCCGATTGGATAATTATACGGTATCCGGTGGGTGACCCTCTCGTGGCCGCTGAAATTCTATACTTGCGTAACGAGAGGGCCGAATCCAATTAAGAGTCAAGTGGAATGTTACTGTCCGGGAGCTGCTGGGCGACACCTCTTGAACTTGTTTCCATTGGAACAGGCTGGGATAAGCGGAAAGGTAAATAAACATGTGCGGAATCCCATGGAGCTGGATAAGTGGGGCTGTGTTTCAGGGATGCTCTGCATTCTTATCTCTCCATCACTTTCTTTCCAGCTTGTCCACAATTCCATTTTCTCCCTTTTTCTAGAAGAACACCTTTCGCGGCTTCTTTCGCAACCCTTTGTTTACACTTGCCTCGCCCCGATCGCCACCTCCGATAACTCTCCGACTCTCCCTCGCGCACCGTTTTTTCGTTCTCGCAAACGACTCGCAGCTTGCGAAAGAACGACCTCGAACGGGGACTTAAGACCAGAGTTACGGTTACCGGAAGCCTCTTCGGCGGCGATTTCCCGCACGCGCGGCGAAGACGCGCCGCCAGCTGTTCGTTTCGCTAATTGTTTTGCACAAGGACACCCCCACGAGGCGTTTCCTCGTAAAAGGCCCAGTTTTCATTATGCAAATTCGCCTTCTCGACGCCGCCATTTGCATAAACCGACCGTAGCCTCGTTGAAAGGAGAAGACGAAAACATGTAATCTGGTGATGAAAATGGACGAAGAAAACTGAGAAGATGAGTGGAGGAGGATGACCTGGGATGGCCTTTTGTCTTCCCGGCACTCAATACGGTCCTGAGACAATGGACCCGGGTTGGGGAACGCTTAAATTAGTTAATATTTCTGCGGGGAACGACGATAATTGGTGCCGGAAACAATGGGAGCATGCACAACGCGAGAGAGAACTCCGGGCTTGCTGTGGAGGCGATCGGGATCGGTGGATTCGAAGGTCGTCGAGTTCCGATCTTCGTTTTAGTTTCCCTTCAGTGAAATTCTTTGGAGATGCGGAGCCGATCCTGAAACAGCAGAGAATCAGATCGGAAATGAGCGAAACAACCGAGAGAAACACGAAACCACTTGCTGGAACGAATCCAGAAACTGTGAAACGTTGCTCGAACCGAATTCCCACATTCATGGCTGGTCTTGGAACGAAATACGCCGATTGCGATTTCCCACTTTTGGAACGCGAGTTCGTCAGCGTCCTTCGGAAGAATTCCGAGCGATCCGCGGAACCATTTGTTGCACTTTCTTTGTCGCGGGTTTCTCGGCTTTTTCACCATAATTTCCATTCGAAATCTCGTTTCTTCCAGGCGATGTCCTCCTCCATCAACAGCGACTCGGTCTCCGGATGCATCTCCGAGGCCGTCGCGTCCATTCTGCGCAACGCCAAGGATTCAACAGCGACGGACCGGATCTACAGAACGCTGGGAGCCCGAAACAACGGAGAATTCGCCCAGAAGCTTGAGCAGAAAGTGGCGACGTTGTTGGGCAACTTGGAGGAAACGGGCGAAAACAAGAATGATACAAGGTGAGTGGGGGATTGGTGGGACTTGGAACCTTCTGAGCATATTCCTGAAATGGCGAGGCTTCGTTTAGCATCGTTTCTGTTCGAGTTTCTGAAATTTCATTTTCAGATCGATTCTGGTCGTTCGAGATGAGTTCGAAAGAGCAGCGAAGATCATCGGAACGCCGTGGACTCCCATGAAGCCGACGCTGGATCCCTGTCCGAAGTCGATCGGCCTCTCAACATCTGAAGAAGAACCACTTCCCTCGAAAAGCCCGAAGAAGATCCGATGCGTCGAGAACTTGGACAAGAATCGGAATCATCGAAACGAAGCCTCCTTTAGCTGTCCTCGATCAATCGCCTTATCGTCCTCTGAAGATGAGGTTCTTTACAAACAGCAGTTTTCCGTGAATTTATCGAGCGATGAGGAAGACGGGCAAGGGTGAATATTGCTGAATCTTTTTGGAATATTGAATAAGTTGCTTTTTTCAGGTCATTTTTGGGGAGTGCGCCGAGGATCATGAGAAGCCCTACTAAACCGGTTGAGAATCTTGGCGTCAAATCAATCGCCTTGACATCGTCAGAAGAAGATATCCACCAGCCGATAAATCAGAAGACTTTCGATGGTGTTTCGGCAATGCAACAGAAGTAAGGCCCAATTTGTGTTCTTAACGAAAACATGCTAAAAATCGCTTTTCAGTCCATTCTCAGAGAAGCCGTCCGGACTCGTTGGCCAATCTACCGGAAAGCCGGCCGTAAATCTTGGCGTCAAATCAATCGCCTTGACGTCATCAGAAGAAGATCTTAGCCAGTCGGCGAATCCGAAGACCTTTAAAGGTTTTCCGACGTTTGGAAAGAAGTAAGCAATACGTTCTGTTCTAGAGAAGCCTTTCCTATTTCTTGATTAACCTTGAGCTTTTCAGTTCGTTCTCTAGGATGCCGCCGAGAACCACTGGACAAACTCCCGTGATGCCAGTCGCTAATCCGGGCGTCAAATCAATCGCCCTATCGTCATCAGAAGACGATTTCTGCCAGCCGACAAATACGAAGACGTTTGGGGATTTCACGGCAGCCAACCCGAGGCCAGAACGGCAGCCAACCTCCGAAGATCATCTCCCTCCGCCAAGAAATCGAATGTCTTTTGGAGGTACCATTGGGAGGAAGTAAGCGACACTAACTGAAGCTGACATTTTGATGAGTTGGTCTTTAGGGTAATTCCCGAGATGATTCCATGGACGGTGAGCACTCCCAGGACCATCGCGACGCCAACCGTGATGCCTGGCGCTAAATGGATTGCCC
>KN167388.1:5461-22275 GCA_000757745.1 Steinernema scapterisci
GCAACCCCACCCTATAGTCATGTTCCTCTTCCCGACATAGAAACTTTTGCTACTGGAGGAAATCTTCATAAATGCGCATTATTAACCACATTTCTTTGTTTACGTATGCATGGCTGACGCTGGAAACTTTCGCGTTTTCTCACGGACGATGAGAACTTTGTGTGCTTGCGTGAAGATGCTAAAAACTGGGATCTTAGAATCAGAAAAAGAGCTGCAAGAAAACCCTTAAAAATGGAAATTTAAGGTTTTGATAATTAAAGTTTGGACCAAAGGGCGACAAAAAAGTGATTAACTGAATCAAAGAAAAGCTGAATTTGCGGGTCGAAAGCTCCAAAAATGCCAATCCACCTCTCCAACGTACCCTTTAAGGGAAGTTGATGAAACCTGGGATCTTAGAATTGGAAAACGGCCCACACAATGTCATGCAAAGAAAATTTGAGGTTATCGACAAAAAATTGACCACTCGAATTTAAGAAAATCCAAATTTGTGATTCGACATGTTCCAGCCTTCGGAAGTGCCGAAACCCACCTCTGCAACGTACCGTTTTGGCAAGTTGATTAAACGTGGGATTAAGCTTGGAAAAAGGATAGCGAAGAAATTCCAAAAAATGGAAATTCACGCTTGACCAAAAATCGACAAAAAAGTGACTTTTAAGAATTTAAGAAAAGCCAAATCGCGGTTTAAAACATATTAAAAGGTTTTATGAAATACTGGGAACTTGATTCAGCCTCAAAAAATGCCAAAACCCACCTCTCCAAAGTACCGTTTAGACAAAGTGATAAAATCTGGAATCTTAGAACTAGAAAAAAGGTCACAATATGGTAATTGGAAATTCAAGGTTTCGATAATTTGAGTATGGTACGATGCAAACGTTTACAAAAAATGACCCACTGAATCTAAGAAAAGCTAAATTTGTGGCTTGAAATCGGGACCCCAAAAATGCCAATCCACCTTTCCAACGTACCCTTTTAGGCAAGTTTATAAAACCTGGAATTTTAGAATTAGAAAGAGGTTCTGTAAGAAAACATCCAAAAAATGGAATTTCAATGTTCTACATTAGAGGTTAGGTTCGAACTAAAATCAACAAAAAAGTGATCGCTTCAATTTAAGAAAGACCGGATTTGCGGCTCAAAACGTATAAACAAGTTTCATGAAATATTGGAAACGCGGTCTCGTATCCAAAAATGCTAAATAGACAAGTTGATAAAGCCTGGGATCTCAAAATTGGCTTGGCCAAAGAACAATAAGACAAATGGAAATTCAAGGTTTTGATAATTAGAGTATGGTACTATGCAAAGTTTCACAAAAAATGACCAACTGAATCTAAGAAAAACCAAATTTGTGGCTCGAAAGCTTCCAGCCTCCATAAATGACAACCCACTTCTCCAAAGCACCGTTTAGGCAAGTTGATACAACCTAGGATCTTAAAATTGGGAAAAAGATGGCATGCAAAAATGGAAACTTAAGGTTTTGACAATTAGAGTTTAGGGTCGGCTAAAAACAAACAAAAAGTGACGACGACTTAGAATTTGCGGCGCAAAACATATCAAAAGGTTTCATGAAATGTAGGGACGCCTCTCTCGCAACCAAAAATGCCGAACCCCACTTCGCCAATGCCACGTTCAGGCAACCTGATAAAACCTGAAATCTTAAAATTAAAAAAGGACCACAAAATGACATTCAAAAAATGAAAATTCAAGCTTTTGAAAATTAGAATTTAGGCATGGCTTCATACTGATCTTAAAATTGGAAAAGGGCTGAGAGAAGAATTGCAAAAAAAATAGAAATTTCAGGTTTTATAGTTAGGGTTTAGGTTCGGGATAAAATCAACAAAAAAGTGATCGCATCAATTTAAGAAAGACCGGATTTGCGGCTCAAAACATATTAAAAGTTTTATGAAATGTAGGGACCCCGATCACGCTACCAAAAATGCTAAAACTCACCTCTTCAAAGTACCGTTTAGGCAACTTGATTAAACCTGAATTGGATTGGAAATTTGGATTTTTTGGAAAAAGTGCAAAAAATGAAAATTCAAGCTTTTGAAAATTAGAATTTAGGCATGGCTTTATGCTGACAAAAAAGTGACCACTCGAAATTTAAAAATTTGTGGCTTAAAAGCTTCCAGCCTCCTTAAATCCCACACCCACTTTTCCAAAGTACCGTTTAGGCAAGTTGATGAAACCAAAAAACGATCGATACAGCGAGAAAGTATAAGAAGCACTTCAAAATCCAATTCAAACACACACATAAAGCGATGGAACAACCAACACTGCCTCTAATCCATGGGCTTCGAAAAGGGGCCATAAACACGAGGAGCCCGGCGACAGAAGAGAACTCGCGTTTGCCCAAGCGGCTGAAAAGCACCGCTGAAAGTGGTCCACTTCTCAATAGTGCTCCTCCTCACTATTCGCGCCGCTTCTTTCGGGGGGATGCGTCTTACATTGGCGAAGGGAAGGGGGTTCCCGAGTTTGGGATCACGCTCGGCACCTTCTTCTTATCTCCATTTTTCCTTCCGCAAACAATCCCAACACACAAAACCATAAATACAAGAATTCTCCAGGATCAAAAGATCCGTTTGCCACGTGCAAACACTCCAGGGAAATCAATCAATTATTCAATATCCTTCTGTTCACGTATTCACATTTGGGTGAAAATAGGTTTGCGATTTCAGAACATCAGAACACCTGTTCGAGAGGAGGAAATTTACATGACCAGTCATTTTCTAGGAACGGTTGACACAAACGGTCAGGTTGTTCGCGAGGACTGCTCCCAAAAAACACGTCATCTAAGCCAAATTCTTAGACTTAGAAAACTCTAATTTGAAAATTGCGCGACTTTCCAAAAATACAAATTTATTAAAAAACTTAAAAATGAGGCATTCCAAAACTAACAGATCCGCGTATCGATTCCAAGATGTAAACACAAACTGCGGAGAAAAGATAGAATAGTTTGCGTGTTGGAAAGGATGGAGAAGAGTGTCGCTGAATGCTCCAAAGAGAACCGGTTTGACAGCAAGGGCAAACTGATGGCATCTGTTGCCATTTGGTGGCAAAAAGTGGGAGATGGAGAGGATTGCAACATTTTGGGGAATGCAGCTGGACGTCTAAAAATTGAATTTGAAACTAAAGTTGAAGTTAAAGTTAGGCTTGGGAGTTGGAAAAAAGAAGTCAAAAATATCCAAATCCAAGTTTTCGAATGCCTTAAATGTCTTACAGCCTGTCCCACGTTTATACACAGATCGAAAAAGCTGCATTAGAGGGTTTGTGGCCATTGCAAATACACAAAAATTTTTCCTTGTCAATAGATTTCTGCTAAGCGCTCAATCCAGTATCAAAAAAAACCAATTTTTAAACTTTTAAACAAGGATTTCTTATTGATTCCAATTTTAAAGCCCACTTTAACTTGAAACAGATTTGCAAAAACGTGATTTTAAGTCTGAATTTTTGATTAGTGACAAAGATGACAAAAAAGTATCAAAGAGCAAATCTGAAAGCTTATAATCTTGTCACTTGATAGTCTTATAAGCGTGAACTGTGAAGCCGATATTTCAATATTCAAAAAGCCATGAAAATTCTAAGATTACAGATGAGTCAGAAATCCCAAAACTAGTTTTTTTATACTAAGTTGAAGCTTAAATTTGATTTTTAAAATGAGAAAAACGGACTCCAAAAGGCAGTGTCAAAAAATTAAATTTGCAACTAAAGTTGAATTTGATTTGAAGGAATTGCAAAAAGAAGTCAAAAATACCTAAATAATCGAATTTGTGTTACCATGTTATTGACTCTTGAAGCTGGGACCACTACCAAAAGGATGTACCTAATATGGCCTACAAACCGCATTTGATGACAAGAAAGTATCAAAGAGCAAATCTTGTCATTTCATTGTCCTATAAGCGTAAAGTGTGAAGCCTATTCTCCCATATTCAAAAAACTATGCAAAATCTAAGAGTGCAGATGCTAGGAAAGCCCAATTTAGAACAGGATAAGGAGTCCCAAAAATATCCACTATCTTACACTAACTTTAAGCTCAAATTTAAATCCCAAAATTAAGGAAAACAGACTCCAATACCCGCAACATTTCCCCAAACACTCGATTTCAAACACCACATGTAAATCGATTTCACATAAAAGCCAAGGTCATTTGTAGAGCCGTTTATGCCAACATCTGGCACATTGCCCCCAGTCATGAATTAACCGAGCAAACAAACCCAAAGGACAACTCTAAATATGCGGAATCTCAAAGCGGATCCCAGTGAAACGGATACCAGAGGACAGATCCAGATCGATAGAGACCGTCGTCGGACGGCTATGAAGTGGAAGAAGAGGGCAGAGAGCTGCTCTGCTGCCCAACACGCCGTCATCAAACACCAGTAGGGCAAACCGGATAATGTGAAGAATGTACATTTGGTGTGATAAATCTAGGCCATCACATCATTGAGAAAACGACTAAACGACACGCTGCAAAGAAGAGGAAATGGGTGGTGGTCGAATGGGGGGATGGGAGAACGAGTGAGTGTGAGAGGCAAGCGATGTTTAGATGCAGATGTAAGCTATGACAAATAGAGTTGAAGTTGTTAATGGTGGGTTATCACAGAAATCGGCTATTTTAAAAGCTTATTTTTAAGACAGTAATGTAATTAGCTATTTTTTTTCAGTTTTTTGGTACCATTGAGTACTCACTACCGTTTAACGTATTTTTTGGCCTTGCGACTCCTGGACCAAAATATGGACATTCTAGAAATGTGGCTTGGTTAAATTCAAAGGCTTCTTTTCAAATGTGACTTTAAAGGACTTATAAGTAATAGGAACCCGTTAACACTTACTTCTTAGTTAGACTGATGGTGTGTATTTTTGAGTATCTCTCACATTCTCAAAATTAAAACATTCGGGTGCCCTTTTTTGTTATCTAGCGCAGACTTCGATTTTCCTTGTTTTAGTCCGTGTATATACCAAAATTTTAGAAATTCTAAGGCATCTAAATTGTCACCAAAAGCTTAAATTGAGAACAACTTTTTTTCGGATATTTGATTATTCAGACAATATAATTTTTTGCACTTTTTTTTTTCCTGCAGCACGTAAGCTGAAAATTGTTTGCAGTGTGGTTAAGAAACAAGGTCAAGATTGAGCCGGAGGTTAGGAGTATATTTTTGCATAAAGGTTGGTTGATTCTAGCGTTGAAAATTGAACTAAACACGACCATTTTTGTACATTTTTTTTGTACTACAGAGCGTACTCCAGAGCGCGATTTTATATTCTTTGGTTTGTGTTTATCAAGATTTTATGAATTCTAAGGCGTCTGAATTGTCGCCAAAAGCTTAAATTGATGTTGTTAGATTTCTTAAGATCAATTTACATGATTAACATATGATTTTTGCATAGAGATAGATTTTAACTTGTTTGGCATATATTTTTGCTCAGTCGGTTCTTTCTAACGTAAGGAAACGTGGTATTTTCTAGCGTTAAAAATTGAATTTAAGGAAGCCATTTTTGTATTCTATAGAGCGCGATTTACTAAGATTTTAAATTCTGAGGCCGCCAAAAATCTAATCTTAAAATTTTAAAGTTAAATTTTTTGCCGTGATTTCCTTTTGCCGTGATCCCCTTTGAAAATTAAAGTCTTTTAACTTGCTTGGCATGCCATTAAATCTGAGCTGAATCTGAGTTCAACGAACAGCTACTATTGTTTGCTTTGATTGCTTAAAGCGTTAAGCCGAACATTGAAGTAAATCGTGAGGAGAGCGGGGTGATAATTTAGTTTTTTTGGCATCATTAATTGTGGCCTTTTTTGACGCTGGAGCATGTAATCTGAAAATCAGCCTACAGTTTGTTAAAGTATGATCCGAAAGTCCTAATTTTAATGCTTGTGGGGGAGTCATACTGCTGTTTCTGAGCTTATTGTTTTCGCAGGATTCCAGGATCCAGAATCAGTATTTTCGGGAAAGCTTATAGTCGAATTTGCAGGTTTTTTCGGCTTATTTGGTCGAGTGATTGGAACGGTGTTTACAGTTAGATAGACCCTTTATCCTCGACCTGTCCAAACCCAAAAATCAAAGTTCACGGCGGCCATTAAAAAGTCAAAACAGAGCAGTTCAGGGGAGACATCAAATGTCAAAATCAATCCCGCGCGTTGCGCGAGAACACAAACACAAAGGCAGTAAATCGTTCGTCATATGCACATAAATCGGGCACACATAACCTTGAAATATAAGCCCCGACGACGTCAAATGTGAGCCCGGTATGATGCAGGCAGGCATAAGGCAAAGGCCGAGAGGGAGCAGTTTTGCCGTGCATCTCGGCAGCCCCACTCGCCCCAATCAGCAGCCACATTTTACGACCAAAAATCCCGTCAATGTCGCCAATAAATAATGCCTCAACAAAATTAGAAATTCTCAGGAAATCAACAAATCGCAAGGTTTTTACGACCGTCAGAGGTGGGGTCGTGAACCTAAAACTGGATTTTAAGGTCACAGGAAACATTGGAAAGTGGCGCCAGAATTCAAAGTCAAAACTTGTGTTTGACAGCAGTTAAATGGCTAAACAGAAGATTCGGGAAGGGAAGGGGGGACACAGCTCAGAAGAGCCCTTTCAATCAAGGGGCTATAGAGGGTAAATAGGGATTAGAGGCTGAAACGCGTTTATGTATTCATCATAAGAGCGAGCAATTGAACGAGTGCCGAATTTAATTATTTGCAAAAAAAACTTTAGCACTTTGAAACGCTGGAATGGGCAATTTAATTTCGGCGTCTTGACACGGGTTTGCCGATTAGGGGTAGAGAGGAGGAGGACAGGCGTCTTGTGATTGTTGGTCAGCAACTTTGGACAATGAGCTTGTGAGCTTCATAATTTAGTAATTTTTAAAAAGTGGCTTTTTTAGAATTTAGAATTTTTGAGCGGCGGACAATTTTTCTTGTCTCGCTTGAGGATTCAAGAATCAGCTGTTTTCGTGTTTATGTTCTAAATAAGCTAAATTGCATTTCTTACATTTTTGAACAGCGGCCAGTAGATCAAGATTCCATTGTTCCTTGATTTCGACAGATTGAAATTTGACTTTTCTTGTAAGATTTAAAATTTTTAAGTCTTCTTCCAGATCTCAAAATGGCGAAAATTGCTTATGGATTGGATCGTAATGTGCCAAGCTCCAATTCCAGCAGTATAGTGTTTTTGCATGAGAGCGGTTTGCTCCAACTAGCGACTGTTCCAATTATGGGATTCTCATTCAAAAGGCACCAACCTTTGAATAGGCTTGTAAAGGTTTGCTTGTTTGCATTGATAAATTTTTTGGGGCCGTCTTTTTCCGTTTTTATTAAAACCATGATTGGGTCTAATCTCATACAGTCACATCTCCGCAATTGCAGGTAGTCAGTCAGAGGTCTTCACACAGGGGTTCAGATTTCCGAGCATTGGGCTTCAGAAATTAGCCGAATACAATTAAAGACGTTTTGTAATGTGAGTTTATGTTCCAAATAAGCTAAATTGCATACCCTATATTTTTGAAAATCGGTTCTTGTTTCAAGTTAATTTGAAACCATATCTTTTCTTCTTAAATTTTAATTTTTGAACGTAAGTTCACACGGCAAAATTTGGTCAGAATATGCCAAGCACTAAGTCAAACAGTCTCGTATTTTTGCGAAATGACGCTTTTGTCAAAACTTCGTTTGTTACAACTAGCGATTGTTCCAACTATGGGATTTTAATTCAAGAAATGCCAAGTCCCAAGCTGTGTGTACGCGTAGGTTAGCAGTGAGTTATTAATTAACTAACTGAAACATGTTAATAATTTTTTAACTTGATGGTTCTTTTCGTTTTTAATGAAGCATGACTAGATGTCGACAGTTCTCCGCAGTCACAGTCAGTGTTCGTACTTTTTTGGGATTTACTGAATTAATCATATTTTTCAATTTTTGCGATGGTCAATCGTTGAACGTTTTTGTTTTGATCTTCGATCCACCCATTGGAACGCTGATAGGAAAATTAGCACTATGAAATGTCAGTTACGTGTGAGGAAATTGTTAAATTACTTGCTTATGTTACCAGTTTGCTAGATTACCAAATGCCATAGTACTATATTTTTGCAAGAATCAAACACATTTTGAGTTCACTAACACGCTTGAATGAAATTGAAATGAGGTTTGTTTTTAATTTTTGTCCGCATTGGTTCGTTTCAGTTGACATAAGGCCCAGATGTACATATCGTACTTCTAAGATCAAGTTTATGTTCCAAATAAGTTGCATTGAAAATTGCATTTTTTATTTTTGATGGTTGGTCATGCGAGCGAGATTCCATTGTTCCTTGATTTCGACAAATTGAAATTTGACTGTTCTTGTTAGATTTTCAATTTTTGAACCCGTTCCTCAGCTCCAGTACATTAATTACCAGTAACCCCAATTTCAAAATGCCAAAAACCTCTTATGGATTTGATCCAAAATGCCGAACTCTAATTCCACCAATTTAGTATTTTTTGTCAGACGTACTCGTCGAAGACTCGGCATGAAGTTTGCTCACTCCAACTAGCACTGTTTGATAAATTTATTGATATTTATTTATAAAAAATGAATATATTGATAAATTTTTGTTTTTAAGACCTGTTTTGCTTAAAACATGATTAGATCGCGTAGATGTCGGCAGTTTTCCGCAATCACAGATAGTCACAGGTCTTCGCACCTTTTTTTGGGAAATTTCACTGAATCGTGTTTTCCATACTAAGAGTTTCCCAATTTCTTCTTTCAAATAGCTATTTTTTGCATAAGTAACAAAGTCTCATGTTGACTACTAATCTTTGCCAATTTATGCGCATTTCTCGCCGTCTTTTTTCAGATGGTTACACAACGTAAATTTTTGATCAGAAACCCTGCATGCCAATTCCCCGCATCTTCAGTTTACTAAATATCCTCGTTTTTCTAATTTCAAATTTAAATAAATTTTAAGGGATCATTTTTGATTGTCTTCGTAGATGTCAACACATAACTTAACTCTTAATGTGGTTTTACTGAGTTGAACTTTTTTGCGATGATCCATAAAATGCCCTTTATCAAAATAGGCAAATTTTTGTATCCAGGATAATGGGCCATTTTTGTTGAAAAGAAGCCCAGTAAGCAAACTACGAAACCGTTGGAAACCGTGGTCCAAATTTCAAGATCTGAGTCGAGGAGTCCAAAGTCAGCATTTTTCGTATCTTTTGCAGCTTTTTTTTACTTGTAAAATTTGAGGATGTGGGACGAATTCTCAAGCTCTCAAGCTTCAGCTCTGACGCTCTACTAAGTCTGTGGCGCAACCCTCTAAATTAGAAGCTGGGAACACTTTACATTCTGAGTCGCTTTTGGACCATTATCAGGAGCTTACAAAAATTGGCATTCCGGAGGTATCAGGAGTTCCTGATACCTCCGGAATGCCAATTTTTGAACCCACCAGGTTGTGTCCATTCCTGAGTCCCTATGATCGATGAACACATCTGTTTGAGACGAAATTGGCATTCCGGAGGTATCAGGAACTTAAATTTCAATTTTTGGATTTTGGACGTTCTTCCATTCTTAAAGTTCTTGCCCCTATGGTCGATAAGCACATCTGTTTAAGACGATATTGGCCTCTTTGAACCCCTGGGAAACTGTATTCTGTAGTGCACGTTGGAACGTAGTATGTAACAGGAACAGGGCTCACCAGTACTAAACTACACCCCAGTCCAGGACTGAATTCATGCTCTATGACGACTGAATCCTGTCACACATCCCAACACAGTTCGGTCACGGAACATGGAAAACCGTTTCTCCCTTTCTCCCTTGTTCCTAGGTCAGAAAGCACATAGATCCTTGTATCTATCTACCAAAATGGTCTCCGATGTCTTGTTTTCCTAAAACAGGTAATGACGTGAACCAAATGACCTACCCTGTCAGAACGCTCCACTTATCACCCCCTCAAAGGTCACAAACGTCACTTTAAAAATTGCCCAAAACAACCCGTAGCGCCGAAAAACTGATCATGTTTATTGATCCCCAGCGAGCGCCGAGCGCGCATTCTTCGTACTGTGCTCCCTCAAGGCGCGCCACCTCTGGGAAGAGGCGTGTCGGCTGCTGATACGTTCTAAGCCTGCTGACAACCAGCGGGGTGATAATCCTTAAAAGTAGTACCACACGATGGGAGAGGGGCTACAATGTTTGTGTGCAGGCAGACGGCACTTTTACTCCCATCGGATGTTGTTGTCAGCGTGCTCTGCGATCGGACCCAACGGGTCTGTGTTTATTTCTGTTTTGCCCCAACGGTGCCCGTCGGTCGTGTCGTTCCACAGCTCTGTGCAAGGCACCATTCGAAACTCTATCGATTTTTGACGTTTTCGTTGTCTAGTTTCAGGCTGGCGTTGTTTGACGTGGAATCGAACACTTAAACCCTTCTGAGTGGCTAAGATTTGTCAGGTTCTGGAGTCTGATTTTAGGTCATTTCTAATCCCTAATTCTGGAGCAATATCCCTCGCCTGCACCATGCAAAAAAGTCCAAAAATCACCGTCACCTTTCATCTCTTCCTCTCTTCCGTAACCCTTGAACTGTCCAGTTTTCAGCGACAAACGTTCGTTTTTCTCATCTGACGTCAGATTTCGGTCACTTGGGCTGTCTGCATCTGCCTCGCGCGCCACGGGAATCATCCTATAGATCACTGATAACCAGAAAATTCAAAGGGAAGTCGAAAGACCCGATCGGGAACCGCGTTCACGTGATCGCGATGCAGCCAAAAATAGAAGATGTGCTGATTTGCAAGGTGTTCATGTCATTGCGAAATGGATCTGCACAGGAAAGCGTTGAAATGGGCCCGGAACGCTTTTATAGGGTTCTAAAAGAGTACTTGTTTTCACGTTTTGCTGTAAATTGAAGGATTGGTTGTGTCGTGCAGGCTGGAAATCGAAAAACAGCGGTCTTTTGCCCTTTTCCTTCAATTCTGTTTTGATAGATACCGTAACCCATGGATTAGAATTGCTAATTGTGGGGCCGCATCCCCACTCTGTTGACTAGCGTAAACAGGCTAATACGATTAATCCTTCTCGCGTAAATTTTGGACCCTCTACTCGCAAATCTAGTCTCCCAGACCCGTCTCCAGCGATTGCAAAGTCGGACTTCACATGTGGGTCACGTGCAGACGAGCCGATCTTCGCTCGGATCTAATCATCATCTCCGTGCGCGCGGAAGCAAGAGTATATAACACCGCTGTAACGTCATTTGTGCGTTTTATTCTCGTGGCTGGGTATTCCCTATCTCGAACTTTCCTAAAACTGATCTGACTACCCCCGCGGTAAAGTCGATCTGGAGATCAATGGAAATGTCGTTTCCATGGTGTAGCGGTTAGCACTCAGGACTCTGAATCCTGCGACCCGAGTTCAAATCTCGGTGGAACCTGTAATTTTGCTATTTTTTCCCCGTTTTTGCTCTTTTTTTTTCTGGCGTTTTCCTGCCTGAAATCGCATGAATTTCTGCTTTATTAGCAGTTTCCAGCATAATTTCCCAGACAAAACGTGTGAAAAATAGTGCAGCCTGAAGCTCCGCGCAAGATGAACTGTAAATCCCATCCCCTGGCCGCCTCCCTGCAAATCCTCGTTTTTGCTGCTGCACTCCTCCACCGTTTCACCCTTCACCCCAGCGTTATTCCTGACGTCTAGCCCTCCATTCGCCCCAACCCAAAGCTTGTTTATCCTCTTCTCGTCCTCTGCAACCTTTCGCTCGGCATCGCATCGATCTGTTTCTGCACGCCGTCGCCCTCTTCTTCCCATCATCCTCCATCGCCGCCGTCGCCGCCGCTGCTCAAGCCGGTCCTCGTCTCGCCGTCGTCGCCTCCACCGCCGCCGTCCTTGTTTCCAACGAAGCGTTACTGCCAGCTCTCCTGCTCCCTCTATCTCTGTACACAAATGCAAAGTCGGGTTTTTGTCCAATGTATATTTGTTTTGCGTTGTGACGACGGTCTTCGGACGTGTGTATTCATTTTCGCTTGTTTTCAGAGTTGATCTCCCTCGTTTTGCCGCAAGTGAAAGCAATCATGGCTCCCAAGAAGGTCACCATCGTCGGATCTGGAAACTGGTAAGTCTCTTTCTTATTTTCGTTGGATTTATGGCGCTTAATTTGGGTAATTTGGTTGGGTTTACGTGAGCCAATTGGAGGGTCGAATGGACGTGATTTTCGAGACTGATCGGGGCGAAATTCTGCGCGATTTTGGGTCGTTTCGAGGAGGGATTTCGGGCTTTTTAGGGTTTAATCCGGCTTTTGTTCGGCGGTCAAATCGATGCTAATTTTGTCTGGTTTTGGTCTGAGACAGGAGCGCTGAAAACGTCGCAATGGTCCTAATTTTGATGTCAACAACCGGTCGATGAAATGAAGCCATTTTCGAAGGTCCAATTTGGCTATTTAGTGTCTCTGTCTGAGTCTGAAAAGAAATTCAAATCAGACGGAAAGGTGTTTTATTTTGAGCACGTTCCATGTGGCCTGAACGATATCATTTTCGAGGCGCTACGTGTGGTCAAACCGGTCGCAAATGGCTGGCATTTATTGTCTGATTTTAGCTTATTTGCGTCTGAAATTTTGGCGTTTGTGTCTACGATTTATAGTCTAAATTCGTCTTTCGGAGACTCATTTTTGTATGTGAACGTCGGATAGACCGGTTGGAAATGGACGTGATGTCTGGGATTCGTGTCAGTCTAGGGCCGAAAATGAGACTCAAAGAGACCTTTCATGACATGTCTAGACATCTTGTTTTCCGACCGGTTTCTCGTTTTAATTTCCTTGAAAATGGTTTTGTCTAGACGCTTCTTTAAACTGAAAACCATTTCTAGACGCGCTTTTAGACTTCCTTTCGTTCGACAACAGTCTGTTTAACCATATCGCTGCTCGCTGATCATCTACGCGCCGATCCTACGGCTTCCGCGTTGTGCAAACGCTGCCAATGTTCACCTGAACTTTGTCGCAATCTTCTGCGAGCGCACCTGTCATTCACCTCAGTCAACGTTTGTGTTTTGAACCTAACGATCTCAATCTTTCAGGGGCTCCGCAATCGCCCGCATCGTCGGCCAGACCACCAAGCAGAACCCCAATGACTTCGATCCTCACGTACGCATGTGGGTCTTCGAGGAGATGGTCGACGGAAAGAAGCTCAGCGAAATCATCAACACGCAGCACGAAAACGTGAAATACCTGCCGGGAAAGAAGCTCCCAGAGAACGTCGTCGCCGTGACGGACCTTGTGGAATCCTGCGACGACTCGGATATCCTCATCTTCGTCGTCCCTCACCAGTTTGTGCCCAAGATCTGCAGTCAATTGGTCGGCAAGGTCAAGTCCAGCGCTACTGCAATCTCACTCATCAAGGTAAGCCTGCGCTTGATGATTTCTTTTAATTTAGACCTAAGAATTAACCAAGGAGCGCTAGTGTATTCCGTTTTCAATTCAGGGTATGCCAGATATGCCTTATTCCGGGGAGTTCACCGCCAACCCGCGATCGCCGGTAGCTTAAGTTTTCTTTTTTGATCTTAGTACGCCTCTGCACTGCCTATCTGACTTTGAACGCCTTTGCTGTGTTTCTCTCTTAACCTGAGATCGACCTGCTCGTTTCTTGTTTAATTCCCATCGACTCATGTATAATTTTCAGGGTCTCGCTGTCCACAAAGGCTCAGGAATCCGCCTGATCTCCGAAGAAATCCAAGAAATCCTCAACGTCGACGTTGCCGTGCTCATGGGAGCAAACCTGGCTCCTGAGGTCGCCAACGACAACTTCTGCGAAGCTACGATTGGAACGAAGAAGATCCGCGAGAATGGTCCTCTGCTGAAGGAGCTCTTCCACACCGATAACTTCCGGATCAACGTGGTTGAGGATTCGCACACTGTGGAGCTTTGCGGCGCTTTGAAGGTACGTGCGATTCATGATGTTTGGGGTCCATTTATAGGTCTAGACCGCCTTAATCACGTAGGCTGTACAGCTGCCCAACTAATGTCCGAGGGTCATTAGGGATTTCGGTTACGCAGGGGACTGGTCGGTTTTGAAACCGACCGATCTCTTTCTTGTGGTCTACGCAAAATGACGATACTCACGACATGTCTAGACTCAATTTTGCCACGTAGTCAGCCAAAAACGGATGCTTGACATCACAGTGTCTAGACGATCTGACTGAGTGATGAAGCAGTCATTTTTGAGATGATTGAGACATTGAGCTGGTTGGTTCTGAGCCGTTTCAGACACCGACCGGTCATTAAGGAATGATTAGGAGCAGTCTAGACCAGCATTTATCACGCAGCTTAAGCCTACATGCAAAAATTGAACTTCTTCTCATGAAACCTTTTTCAGAACATCGTCGCTTGCGCCGCTGGATTCACCGACGGTCTCGGCTACGGAGACAACACCAAAGCCGCCGTGATCCGTCTCGGCCTCATGGAAACCACGAAATTCGTCGAGCACTTCTACCCCGGCTCGAACCTCCAGACGTTCTTCGAAAGCTGCGGAATCGCTGACCTCATCACCACGTGCTACGGTGGACGTAACCGTAAAGTCTGCGAAGCGTTTGTCAAGACCGGAAAGGTGAGCGCTTTTATCATGTTTCAAGATGCTAATTTTCCAATTTCAGACCATTGCCGAAATCGAGAAGGAGCTCCTGAACGGGCAGAGCGCCCAAGGCCCACTGACCGCCGAAGAAGTGTACCTGATGCTGGAGAACAACAACGTCGTCGACAAGTTCCCGTTGTTCGCTTCTGTTCACAAGATCTGCAAGGGTGAAATGCCGCCGACAGCCATGATCGACAACCTCCGCAACCATCCAGCTCACTTGTAAACAAACCGGTGCCTCAATTATGTATTACACGTGTACAGTACATTTTCCCCGATTTTAATTCCTTTTAGGCTTCATTTTGAAAGTTTGTAAATAAAAGGTTCGAATAAACGGCTAGTTAGGATTTGAGGCAGGCGAGACACGTCTCATCAAACCTGGGGAGACGCCGACTGGGTCAAATTTCGTGTTTCGCACGTAGGCTAGGAACCATTCTAGTCGTCTGGGCACCAAAGGG
The DNA here is from genome assembly GCA_000757745.1 of Steinernema scapterisci. Lineage (NCBI taxonomy): Eukaryota > Metazoa > Nematoda > Chromadorea > Rhabditida > Steinernematidae > Steinernema > Steinernema scapterisci. The sequence goes on from KN167388.1 coordinate 20,478, forward strand.
CCGGTCGGTCTGCCGTGAGCGTCAAGAAATTGCCGTAGCTAGACAGCGGTAGACTTGTGGATTCGACCTTGCTGGGTCGGACTTCGGGATTCGCACGTAGGCCCAGGACCCATTTTAGCTGTCGAGGCACCAACGGACCACTCGGTCCCCCGTAAAGACTAAAATGACCGTGGCCAGACAGCGCTAGACTTGTGGATTGCACGTAGTCAAGATGCCATTTTCGCTGTCAAAGTCATAGTGAACCGGAAGGTGAACGGCCAATCTACGTGCTAAACGGAATTCTGGGTTATTTGTGGTCACTTTGGGTGCCAAAATGGCTTGAATTTTGTATCGAAACCAGCGGAACTACTCAATAAATATTTATTGAATAAATAAGCTAGCACTCAAATGCTCCTCATCTTAAACATAGCGGCGACCAAAAGAGTTGATCTGAGCAATGGTGATGAGCTTCTGTGGGGCTTCGGTGGTCTCTTGCTCGACGGCTGGGGCAACGGAGGAAGTTTCGACGACGGTCTCAACGGAAGCCTCGACAGGGAGGACCTCAGATTCGACGACGGCAACTGCGGCAGCAGGAGCAGAGACGAGAGCGGCGATCTTGTCCATGAGCTTGTGGGAGAGCTCGGCCAGAGAACGGCGCTTGCGTCCACCACCGCATCCGCAGCAACCGCAACCTCCTCCGCAACCTCCGCCGCAACCTCCGCCGCAGCCTCCGCCGCATCCGCAGCAGCACGGACGGCAACAGCAGCAAGGACGGCAGCAGCAGCACCGACAGCAGACCACTCGGCAGCAGCAACAGCATCTGGAAAACTTGGTTTGTGAAGCCATTTTGAGCCAAAAACTTACTGTCGACAGCAGCATCCACAGCCACATCCACATCCTCCTTGACGCTTAACTCGAGTCAGGTCAGTTGAGTTCGATCCATCGGTGAGTGTGTCCACAACGGCGGTTCCGTTGAACACGGCCAATTCGGTGACTTTCGTGGCCACTTCCGAAGATTCTTCCGAAGAAGATGATCCGATTGGATGAGCCTAAAATCACCCTAATGAGTCCAAATCCCAATTCCCGTCCACTCACAAAACTGTACTGGGCGAGAGCCAAGAAGGCAAAGGCGACAGGAAGGATGAGAGCTGCTTTCATGGTGACCTGTAATTGGGTTTTCGAAGCTGGGCTTTCTAAACAACGGAAGCTTACCTTAGCTGTGTTCCGAGAAATCTAAGAACAGCTGGCTGCGAGTGAGAAATAGTGACCATAGGACGAAATGTTTGGCTTTTATACTCGAGATCTGTGGTCAGTTTTCAGTGTTTGTTGAGCTCGTTTTGACGCGTTTGACAGGATCGCACATCTGTCAGTAGCGCAAAAACGACGACGTTTTTCTCGATGTGTCCAAGATTTCTGTGTTTTGTTGCAAACTGACCGAGTGGGTTACGGTAGGCCGTATAGCTAACCTGGCCTAATTGTGGCTCGCCAAGGGTAGCCAGATGCGGAAACCAACCGGTCCAGCTGTCTCAAAGTCCAGGAATGACCATAACCAAGACGTCAAAGTTTGAAGCAGTTTCAGACATCAGCGTTCTCACGCAGGCAATGCACCATTTTGGCCGTCAGAGTGAGAGTGGATCGGTCGGTTTCCAAGGTCTACGTGACAAACTGCATTTCGAGTTTCTCAGGCCCTAAAATACACGTTCCCACAGCATTTTGTGCTCAACAAGCTTGTGGACATCTAGTACAACCGACACCGGTGAAAAGTTGTCGGTTCCATGGTGTAGCGGTTAGCACTCAGGACTCTGAATCCTGCGACCCG
>KN167388.1:22285-43715 GCA_000757745.1 Steinernema scapterisci
AATTTTTATGCCACTTTTATAGCCGTTTTTATGCCCCTCTTTGGAATTCAAATTTGTCAAAAACATCGGAAACATAGGCCGAAAGAAGCCCAAAAAGGTGCGAACAAACACACCCTAACAAGCATCGCTCAACGTGGCTCCCGCCACGACCGTCCATACATTGCACCGCCTAAGTACGGTACTTCGCCTCCCGCGTTTAAACTTTGTGCCAAGAAAAGCGCTGCTGCTCGGATTTTCGACATCGCGAGCAAGCTTTCCGGTGTTCCAGGAGATCGACAGTTCCACTCTCAGATCTCCGAATCCGAAATGGGAGTCGAAACTGGCGAGCGAGTGGTCCTTATCGGGAACGAATCCGACATTCTCCACTGCGGTTACAATCACGCGTTAAGTCATGAAGGGAAAAGGTTCGTCTTAATTTTTGTTATTGTTGCTGTTTGCCTGGAATCATGTTTGTACGATTTTTGTGATATTTAGACGCTTTTGGCGCTTTGAGAATTGTTGGAAATTCCCATTTCTGTGGCTTCATTTTTAGGCTGCTCTTGGGCGCGAATCACGACCGGTCACGCGGCACGTTTTCAGCCCTTGGCTACGTGACAAATTTAGCCTAGATTTATGATCTCTATCGAGTCTATGTCGACGCAATTTACCGACGAGTTTTGTTGTACTTTTGTCTCGATTTTGTCGCCATTGCGTCAACGCTCATTTCGTATCGCCTGAAACGTTAATCTGTCATATGAATCGTTCTTATCGCTCAATCATATTTGCAGATATCCTAGCGCCGACCACTTCGCCCATGCGCAGATTCTTCAGCAGCTGGGCCTCGATGATGTCCACATTTTGGAGCTCCTCGGCACCCAAAGCCGTGACGTCCCGGCCAAGGCACGGCAACTCCTCAATGCCAATATGCCCCGCGGACACACAATGGACAGCCTGGCGGATTACCTGATCCGAAGCCGGTTGACCTACACGATGCAGGGATTGAAGCTGCGTGCCGAACAGGATAAGAATTTCGAGAACACCCTGATGGAAACCGGAGAATCGCTGCTGATAGTGTGCGACTCTTCGGACTCGGACTCCAGCGTTGGGATGGACGAAGACACTTTCGTGTCATTCGCCTCAGCGCAGCACGCGAACGCCGATGTCATCGGACAGTGGATGAAGGACGAATCCAGCAGACCTCCTCAGGTCGGCAAGAATCAGCTAGGATTCGCGCTCATGTGGCTGCGCTACGAAATCAAGCAGAAGCGCAAGAACGACAAGATGACGACGCTCCCCATCAAGGTTGACGGCGTCAGCAAGGACCAGAATGACGAACCCGTCAAGATCATGATTTCTGATCAGGTTTTATCCCTCACCGTAAGTCATCATTCTCTTAATTCTCCGACTGATTATCATTTTCAGGGTCAATACCGGCCTCTTAGCAACTACTACGTATACATCTTTGAGATGAAGGGCGAAAAGTTCCGCTCCGTTGAGCACTACGCTTATCAGCGGCTCTTCGACGCCCTTAGGCTGGACGACAAGTGCATCGAGAAGATCCGAACGACAGTTGACCCCAGAGAGGTTCCTATTGTGGCAAAGAGAGTATTCCACGAACAGAAGGTGGGAAATTTGATCATAAGCAAGACTTTAATATAGCATTTTTAGGTCGAGAAGACTCACTTGGAATCCAAGACCTCCCGTATGGACAAGTGGCGCCAGTCGGCCATGAAGCACAAGATCTCCAAAAACGATATCCTGCAGAAGCTTCTGATAAGCACAGGTCACGCACTCCTCATCGAACCCTATGAAGGCGACGACAATACGTGGTCAGCCGGGGTCGACGAGTACGAGATCCAGCACCTGCTCGCCAAGGAATACCTGAAGCCTGAAGATATCATTAACTGGTTCACAAGAAGAAGCAAATTGCCGAAAAATATGAATCATTTCGGAAGCAATAGATGCGGAATGCTTCTCATGGAGCTTAGGGCGAAGTTCGCCGCTTCGAATCCTCCAGTTTCGCCGACGATTTCGCCAGTGCCGGGATTCCAAATAATCCGAACCGCAACGTCGCCTCATCTCATCTGCTTCTCGCCGGAAGGAATCTTCCATCCGCTCTATCCGGGCGTCATCACTTTGCCCGGCGAAGCCACGACACTGCCCTCGCCAATGCACTACGTTGCTAAGCAAGCAGTCGAGTGAGTCTTTTCCTTTTTGTATCTTAGGCTAATTTTTCGTTTCCAGGTTTCTTAAATTGCCCGCTGAAAGCGCGGAATACATTTTTGAAAGCGAGAAGAGCACTGACGTGTGGCAGCGACTTCACGAATGCATCGAATCGTCGCTGATTCCGTTCGCGAAGCTGAATGCATGGTTCCAGGAGGAGCGCCAGAACTTCATCAAGACGGGCCTCAAATTGATGTTCGAGCAGCATCCCCAGCTGCTTCGAACTCTTCTGGACACCGAGGACGCTATGCTGGTATGCTGTTCGCGGTATTCGACCACAGAAGCGGAGCTGACGATCGGTATGCGTGAGAAGGACCTCAGGGATTGGATGGCTGCTGTCAACGTTGACACCAAACAGGTAAGAATCGAAAACGACAATTTTCACTGAAATGACCGCAATTCTTTTCAGCTCCTTGATCTCTGCGTTCGACCATTGGCATTCCGCCCTCCATTCTTTGGTGGCAACCGCTTCGGAATCATCCTTATGGAACTGCGCCGTGAATTTGTCCTCAAGGGCGTCTTCCCGCAGCAGCTTCCCGAACTGCCCATCAGCACTGAAGCGATTCTGGGCTCGGAATCGCCATCGGAAGCTTTCACCCCGGATGGAGATTTTGCAATCACCGTCGACAACCACTATTCCAGCCTCTGGGCGAATCCTTATCTTCTCTACGCTAAGAACACCGGGGACAAGGAGATTATCAAGCATGCAACCCAGCTGCGACCTCCTCCGAAGTTCATGTCCGTCGATGAGCCGAAGCTGCAGCAAGTCCAAGATGCTCTTGACAAGTGCGATGATATCATCGACCGTACGATCTTCGATGAGCTGAGCATGGAAGATCTCCGAGCTGTTTACGTCCGCTTCCTGCAGCGGATCAAGCAGCAGCAGAGCGACTGTCATCAACAAGAGGTTCAAATCTTGGACCTGACGAAGAAGAACCACGACTTGCTAGCAATGAAGCGCACGTACGAGGAAGCCCGCGACCGGCACTCCGCGCTGCCTCCCGTCAACGTGATGCCAGCTCAGCCGCAGAGGGATCGCCACGACCGGCGGTTATCTCCAGTTCCCAACCGCAGCCGTACAAACGAGCGCGAGCGCGATCGCGACCGCGCTGCGGCACTGCGTGGTGGACCCGGAACTTACATTGTCTCATCGCAGGGACCTTTCCACGCCGCCGGGCCAACGACGATGAAGGCGAATCCCCGAGCGACGGATATGCCTCCCCGGAGATCTCCTCCAAGAAGACGCGGGACGCCTACGCAGCCGCCTCCCAGAGAACGGGCGAAGTCGCCTCCTCCAAAGCCGAAGCCTGTGCCGAAGAAGGCGGTGAAAGAAGAAGATTTGTCCGATGGCGAGATTCTTAGCGATGAAGAATGAAGATAACGAATTGGTCTCATTTTTGACTTTGTTGTTATGTTTACGATCAGGATCTTGTGTGAATTAAACCGCTTAAAGTTTTAGTTTCGTTCTAAAGATTGTTGGGAACGTGGGGGCTGGGTTCTCACCACGTTAGGTTTGTATGGCGTGCTACGCGATACGGTAGTAGGAGTTTTTGAAATGCTTCACCGCGAATAAACTTTTCGGTGTTCCAGGAGAGCTTCATTTCGACTCACAGAAGCCGCCGTCAAGATCATGATCACGGATCAGGTCTTATCGCTCACGGTAAGTCATCTTGTCCTGAATTCTTAGATTGATTTCCATTTTTAGGGTCAATATCGACCTCTGAGCAACTACTACGTGTACATCTTTGAGATGAGGGGCGAAAAATTCCGCTCCGTTGAGCATTACGCCTACGAGCGACTCTTCGACGCCCTGAGGCTGGGCGTCCGATGGATCGAGAAGATCCGAACAACAGTGGACCCGAGAGACGTCCCCATCGTTGCGGAAAGAGTGTTCCGCGATCAAAAGGTGAGGAATGTGAACTGAAGCAAGTCATTGAAGTTGCATTTTTAGATCGAGAAAGATTACCTGGAATCGAAGAAATCCCGTATGAACAAGTGGCGCTCGTCCGCCATGAAGCACAAGATCTTCGAAAGCGAGGCCCTGCAACAGCTTTTGATAAGCACAGGGTCCGCGCTCCTCATCGAGCCATACGAAGGCGATGACAACATCTGGACTGCCGGGATCGACGAATACGAAATTCAGCACCTGCTGACTGAGGAGCACCTGAAGTCAGATGACATTATTAACTGGTTCTCAAGAAAAAGCAGTTTACCAACATCGATGCTCCATATCGGTTGCAATAGATCCGGCATGCGACTAATGGAGCTCAGGACGAGACTCGCCGCTTCGAATCATCGCATTTTTCCGATGCTTCAGCCAGTGCCGGGATTCCAAATGATCCGAGCCGCGATGTCGCCCCATCTTATCTGCTTTTCACCGGAAGGAATTTTCCATCCGCTCTTTCCGGCCAAGATCGTGTTGCCGGACGAAGCTACAACGTTACCGTCGCCTATGCACTACGTTGCTGAGAAAGCCGTCGAGTAAGTCCTTTCCTAATCCTATCTCGGCATAATTCTTCGTTTCCAGGTTTCTGAAGTTGAGCGCTGAAAGCGCGGAATACATTTTTGAAAGCGAGAGGAGCACCGACGTTTGGCAGCGACTCCACGAATGCATCGAGTCGTCGCTGATCTCATTCGGGAGGCTCAATGCGTGGTTCCAGGAAGAGCGCCAGAATGTGATCAAGACCAGCTTGAGATTGATGTTCGAACAGCATCCCGCGCTGCTTCGGACTCTTCTGGACACCGAGGATGCTATGCTGGCCTGCTGCTCGCGCTACACGACCTCTGAAGCGGAGCTGACGATCGGAATGCGTGAGATGGATCTTAGGGATTTGATGGCTGCTGTCAATATCGACACCAAACAGGTAAGGATTGGAAAACAAGCACGCATGCTGAACCCAGGTTCTTTTCAGCTCCTCGATCTGTGCGTTCGACCACTTGCGTTCCGCCCCCCATTCTTCGGCGGCAACCGCCTTGGAATCATCCTGATGGAGCTGCGCCGTGAATTCGTCCTCCAAGGCGTTTACCCGCAAGATCTTCCCGAACTGCCAAACAACACTGACGCGATTCTTGGCTCCGAATCGCCATCGGAAGCTTTCACCCCGGATGGAGATTTTGGAGTTACCGTCGACAACCACTATTCCAGCCTCTGGGCAAATCCTTATTTTCTCTACGCTAAGAACGCCGAAGACAAGGAGATCTTCAAGCATGCCTCGCAGCTGCGACCTCATCCGAAGTTCATGTCCGTCGATGAGCTGAAGCTTCAACAAGTCCAAGATGCTCTCGACGATGGCCTCATCGGCAGTACGATCTTCGATGAACTGAGGATGGAAGATCTCCGAGCAGTTTATGTCCATTTCCTGCAGCGGATCAAGCAACAGCAGAGCGACTGTCACCAACAAGACGTGCAAATCTTGGACCTGACGGAAATGAACCATGATCGGCCAACGATGAAGCGCACGTACGAAGAAGCCTTCGACAGGTTCTCCATGCTGCCTGACGTCAACAGGGACCACCACGATTGGGAGTCCGGACCAACGACGATGAAGGCGAATCCCCGAGCGACGGATTTGCCTTCCCGAAGATCTCCTCCGAGAAGACTCGGGATGCCTGTGGTGAAGAAGGAGGAATGGTCCGATGGCGAAATTGTTAGTGATTAATACTGATAAACTTGTTCTTTAATTGTGTTTTTGAGAGGATTCGGTTTGCCAATTTCGTGTTGCTTATCTCGGGAACGACCGGTCCGCTCCTAGCGCGCTGCTCAAAATGAAGCCTATCGGACGGCGAACTTGGTGACGAATGTCTAGACTTCGTCTCGACTGCCGTGCAAAGGCTTCATAAGGGCACCTGGGGCCGGTGAGTCCTCATTTGGCAGCTGGCCCCACCTACTGAGCAGTCGGTCCTCTCTCTCCTCTTCCCCCGTCACGACGAAGCGACAATGACCGACGCGAAGCAGAACGAAGCCGTGAAGATCGTGTTTTACTACGCGAAGGTGGTTTTCTACTTCGTCTTCTACCTCAGCATGGATTTGCTCACCAAGGGCGTCGCGAAGGCCAACAACTACCTGCAGCAGCAACAGAACTCTGGACCGGTAAGTCGGCTTTTTGAGCCTGATTTTTTGTTGTTTAAAGCCTCCTAAAATCGTGGCGCCGAAAGGCAATGCAGGCATAGCTCGGGCGAATGATCCACAATATGAGGTGAGTCATGAGTTTTGCCTTTTTCGGGTTTTCCTCTCTCTATTACCATCTTTCTAACTCGAAATTGACGTTTTCTTGCTTTCAGACCCTGGCGAACGTCGCGGATAACCTGTTCGACAAGAAGGGAGCACAGAAGAACGCGAACCCCAACTCCAAAAGCGAGCGCAAGTCCGTCGTGGCTCCCCTCGAAATCAAGTCGCCGCTGAACCAAACCCAGAAGGCGAAGCCCAAGGATCCTCAGTACCAGACGTTGGCCGGACTCAGCGATGCCGTTTTCGACAAAAAAGACGACGAAGAGTAATTTTATTGAACGGCAAATAAATGTGAGGGTTTATGTGATTAGCTTCGGTGTCCTAGTGCGCTCTCGACTCGGGGTGGTGGCCGGTAGTCTCCGATTGGGGCTTCGCTGAATTTCGCGCTTTTCATTGGTGAGTTTTAAAGATGATTTACCTGAATGGCTCTTGGTGGATGTAGGGACGATTCTTGTTCTTAGCGAGCTCAAGCTTCTTTCGGAAAATTGCCTAAATCAAGGCATTAAGCGCTGTGTGGGGTCAGGAAGGCTTACCTCAAGCGATTTCCACATTTCGACCTGCTTTCGGGCATCAGCTCGCGGCGGCCGGCGCTTTTCCATGTCCATGAGGAAAATGCGTTCGTGGTCTGCTTCAGCCACTTCAGCCTGAAACGCGGATATGATTAGGATCATTCTCGGGTCTTCAGGAACGCCAAAAAGCGACCACCCACCTCCAATTTTCCGATCAACGTGGGCGCGTCGTTGAGCTGTTCAGCCCACTCCCTCAGCTTCTCCACCTCGCTTTCCAAATCCTCGATCCTCTTCCTTCCAGCCTCCAAATTGTGCTCCAGCGACTCGGCTTTTGCCTCAGATTCCGAGATTGCCGAAAGCAGATCGTTCCTCTGCGCCTCCTGGCGCTCAGTTTCGTCCGCTATCTGCATTTGCATATTCGAAACTTCGTCTTTTAGGTCCGCTGCTTGCTCGGTCATCTCGTTGACCTCGGCCTTGTCCTTGTCCAGGGATTCTTGCATCTCGCGGACCATTTCTTTGAGCTCTTCGATGTCCGTGTTTCTTGGTTTTGCCGTTTTAGGTCGTTCTGGGACGCTGGTGTGGTTTTGCAAGGCTTCGGTTATGGTGCCGCCGCGGTTTCGCTGCAAACGGGTTGGGATTAGGGCGCGTAATCGGGGATCTAGGGAGAACAACGGGAGGACCGACCGGACCTATCCAAGGGTGATCAGGTCGAATGAAGCCATCTTACTGGAGCTCACCAAAAAGACAAAACCGGCTGAAAACGCCAGATTTGTCTACCAGACATGTCTGGTCTGTGAGAGGCCAAGCAAGGCGCATTTGCTTGAGTTGGCATCTAGCGGTCGGTCGGTCCTTGGCGACGGTCCTCCAGGCCGTGGCGCCTTAAGATCTCAAAATTCCAAGTTCTTACAATCTCCTGCTCCAGCGCATCCCACTGAATCTTGAGAAGACCTCGAGTTTCATCCGCAGCTTGCACTTCCGTGATAAGTCGATCCATTTCTAAGTTCTTGCGCTTGAAAGCGTTGGATTTGACTCGCAGCCGTTCGCCGTAGGTTTTGAACTGAAATTCGGGATTTTCAGGCTTTTAGCATGTTCCGGAAAATTCTAGAACTGACCTGAACACTGGTGATAAACTCGTCCGTCCCAGATTTCTCAATTAGCTGCTGTCGATGGCGTTCCACGCTTTCTGTCAGCGACCTGAGCTCTTCTCTAAAATCCACATTTCCTGCCTTCGTCCCATGGATCTCCTGCTGCTTACCTGGCCCGCTGAAGCTGATCCGCGACTCCAGCCTTCTTTCTCTGCGCCGCATTCGCCTGATGTCGGTAGATCGACAAACTTTCGTCCACCTTCTGCTCCTTCTGATCCCGTTCCTCTGTGATCTGGATGAGCTCCGCGTTCTTGTTCTCGATCTCACGCTTCAGCTCATCGATATCACGACGATCCATGATCGGGATTGAGGCTATCTTCTGCAAGTCTTCGATGGCCATTTGGGTGTCCGAGATCTCCTTCGCTATTTTCTCTTCCACCATGTAGCGGTCAGTGTTGATTTCTTCCTGGAAATTCCAGTTTAGGCTTTCAAAATGCCTAAAATTGACTTACCATAAGCGTCTGCATCATTCCCTCAAAATCCATAGATTTGGACGCGTTCTCCAAGTCTTGCAGAACCGTGGACAGCCGTTGAACCTGCTGCTCGGCGATAATTTCCTGAAATGGGCGAAGATCCATAATGTAATTCAATCAATTCAATCATAATTTAAAAGATAAAATCAGCCTTACCGCCTTCCTAGCCGCATCTTTCTGCGCTCGGAGCTCTTCAGCCTTCTCCTCCTCCTTCCTGAGCAACGCCGCCAACGCCAAATGCCGATCCATATTCGAAATCTTCGCCGTTTTCCTCTGAATCGCGTCGATTTTCCTCTTCAACTGGTCCCTCTCTTCATCCATCAGCTTCAGATCCCTCGTGATATCGTCGGCTGCATCGGCCTGTTCCCGAAGAGCCGAGGCTTGCTGATGGACTTCCTTGAATTCTTCCATGAGCACGGTGCATTGGGAGAGCATCTCGGCGATTTCGGAGTCGGAGTGGAGTTCTGATGGGACGTCGACGCGGACGAGAAATCGTGCGAGGTACATTTTCTCGCGGACGTCGTCCATGTTCGTGAAGATGTAGTCGAAGATGGGGTAGAGGGCGACTGGGTCGCCTACGACGATCTGGCTTCGCCATTCTTGCCTGGAAATAGGTCATCTTAGGCTTCAAAAATTGCAAAAATGGCATTTAAAAGCAGCTAAAAGGTCCCTAAAATCAAACTTACAAAGACTCGATATCAGCCGGAGGCCGATACCTCATCACCCGAAGGGCATTGAAGATCCTCAGCGCAGTCTCATCGGCTCCTTCACGTCGTATCTCAATAAACGGCAATCCATCGAGCGCACAGATGACATTACTCAAATGCTGAAGAAGTTTATCGTTCGGCAACGCGTTCAACGTCACCAAATCGAGGCCCGCATTGAACGGCTCAGCGTTCAGTCCATCGATGATGGTCTTCATCATATCCGCCGACATGGTTGTGATCGGCCTCGAGGTGCGTGGGGAACGCAAAAGCAGAAATGTCGTGAAAATGCTGTGCTTGTTGCCATGGAGATGCAAGGTTTCCGACCGATTGGCCTCTTCCTAGCCGCCTGCAGCGCGACGGGCGCCCTGCTGTCGTCATATGCTCGCTGGCATTTACATGCTATCGGCCCATGTAGTATAGTGGTTAGTACTCCACGTTGTGGCCGTGGCGACGCAGGTTCGATTCCTGCCATGGGCATTCTTTTTCTTCGTTTTTATTAGAACGTGTTTAGCGTTTTTTGTCAATTTTTCTCGTCTTAAAAATATCAAAAAACCATTTTATTACCAAAAAATAAATACATAAAAGCTCTTTTAATTTTTGGGTGATCGCAGAGACCCGTCGACGACGTTTTCATAGCATCATTCTACAGCGGTGGATCTTTGATTGGCTTCAGTTTTCGATGGTTCTCGTCGCCGTTTTTGTGTCCGTTGTGGCCATTTTGGAAGGTAAAGCGGATGGCGGGAGAGATGTCGCCTTTCTCGCCGCTGTCGGTGACGCCTTGGACTCGGATCCAGTAGCTGAAACAGGGCAATTTGAGAGGATTATGATATTGAGCTGCCTCCCAAGGCGACGGCCGAGAATAAGGATTAGAAAGCGTAATGAAGCAGGTGTGGATTGGGCAAATTGGGGTCAACCCGGAAATCTCATTTTCCTGCTTGTCGAACCGCTGATCGAGCTCTTATCTGCCTATTTCGTAATCCCTGCCTTTCATGGGCTGACTGCTACCGTAGCCTGACGTGGATTTCGCCTATTCTGCGACCCATCTCATCTCGCATGTTTACTCTTGGTTCCCACAACGACTCTTTTCCACTTCCGTATTCAGCAGTGTTTTTACATCAATAGTGTGAAAAAGCGCGGCAAAATCTTTTGGCATCGTTTCAAGAATGGTCCGAAATTTTCCAGATCTTTCGAAATCGATCACGAGTTTCGCATTCAGATCAAAGGCGACTGAGGAGTTTCGAAATTGGGGGTTTTAGATCATTTCGGCAATGTCAGATTTAGGTAATTGAGATTCAATACCCGAGAGGCCGATTTGGAAGGCCGAGCGGGCGAAAACCCCGAGAAGCTAAGAAGCCTTTAAGAATCGCATTTATGCGTTGTCCCAAACGCATTTACGCTTCGTTGTTATCTCCTTTGCCTTTGTGTATCTCCTTGGTTTGTCAAGTCCCCGTCTTGCTAATCCTCGGCTCACACATCGACTCCTTCCCCTTCATCTTCTCACTTTGTTTACACCAGAATACCAAAAAAGCGGCATCTTCTTTTGGCATCTTTTCAAGAATCGTCATGAGCTAGAGCAAGATTGCTTGGCAAGGCTTGGGTGGACCTTGTATCGGACTCTCAAGACAGGATATCCCAAGGCTTGGATGCGGTAGGTAAAACATAGTCTGAGATGGCGTTTCCAGCTCTTATCAAAGCCAGAATCGGCTTAACCTCACTAGCTTTACCCTTCTTGGTTTCTCAGTCCTCTCCCAGTTCCCACAACGACTCCTTTCCCTCCTCCTTCCCGTGCCGTTCCCACCAAAACAACCTAAAAAGCGCGCGAAATCTTTTGGCATCATTTCAGAAGTGCTAAATCGGTGCACCACTCCGCTCTGTCGTCACCAGAACGGCCATGATTCATCCACTCCCCCTCCACGTTCACAGATCGCCGTCATCTGATTCCGGTGTTGTTGTCGACGATCTTAATCGCGGTGGTGTTCTGCGCGCGCATTAGTCTGCGCCTCTCCTACAACTTCGCAATTAGTTCTACTCTATCCCAGCTCTCAGCGTCTGCCTTCCCACCACCAACGCCGCCGCCGCCGTCGGCCTGTTCCTCGTTGTCGCCAACCAACGTCACGTTGGTCACCCATCTCCTCCCCGGCCAATTCAGCCAATGTGTCGTCGTTTCCCGCGGCGGCGGCGGCCGTTCTCTGCTCGTCTCCGCGCTCTGCTTTCCGCCGTTGTGCCTCAGTTTTGGCGCCAGAGCAGTTGTTATGTTTGCACCACGCGAGAGAGATGAGGGCGCGCACGCGATCAGTCAGCCGAAGAACGCGCGGTGACTACGACGACGGCGGCGGTTGGTCGCTTATTTTTAACGCGCTTTTTTGCAGAAATTAGCTTGTTTATGCCAACTTTTTTTGGATGATTTGGCCCGAGTTGGGAGTCAATCAAAAGCGGAAATTATGGGCTACACGTCTATGGTCATCAGAGGTCCAAAAACCCGGAAATTCCTTAAGATAAGAATTCCCAAATTTGGAATTTCGAATCTAGGCTTTTAGCCACGATTTCTGGCTTAGATTCTAGACCAAAATATGCAGATTTAAGGCGGAAAAACCGCGGAATTGGAAAGTTAGAAAAGTTGAGGTTTTTGGGAATTCCCAGAATTTTAGGCCAAATCCTGAAGATTACCAAGTGAGTTGGCGGCGTGTGTTTAGTCGATCGATAAATCGACGTTAGTATGTGTGGTATGGGGAGGGTGGGGTGTGACAGACACACATTTTCTTCGCCTGCACCTTCTACTGCTTCGGCTGATGCAGTTGCTGGTTTCGGGGACCCAGAGTTGCCCTGTGTCCGCCGCCGATCCATTCCAAGATTTTTTGCGCAGGGCCTCCTCCTCCCCCTTCTCCTTGCCCAAAACGACGTTAGGGTGCTACGCTGGCTGAGGCCGATGATGCACAGCAGCAGCAGCATTCGAGGGTCGAGGAGAGGAGGCTGTGGAAAAGGGGGTCTGTGGGTCTGTGCTGGTGGTGGCTGTAGTTGGGGTGATGAAGAATAGTGTTGTTTAGTCCCGGGGCGCGGAAAACCTCTTTTCTTGCCTGCACGGCGCGACAACCAATGAGCGTTGCTGCTCTGGGAGAGCTTCGGGGACGACGAGCGTCGTCGGACGACGACCACGACGCATCCGAACGCCAGTTTGCCTCGATTTCGGATCTTTTTCGCATTTCTACGTTTTCGCTTGGTGCCGACCGGTCGACTCGTGGCTTCGCTCTCGCTCCTAGTTTCCCAGCTCGCAGCAGCTCGTTCTTCCCCAGACCCCTCAAATTCTATTGCCTCAGAAGAGCAGTTTCGGCTGATTCTAGAGATGTTCCCGGTCGGTCCCCCTAAGCGATGCATATATTCTCTCCTTTCTGGCTTCCTAAGGGTTAGACCCCAGCCGCCAGCCATCAGAGCCTCTGCCGCCGGCGGCGGCCGGCCGACCGCCGACCGCGAAAGTCTAATCTCTCTCGTTTCTCTGTGCGCTCGCCTCTTCACCACGCGCCCCTCGCGCGCTCTAGCTTCGTCTGCGCGTCGAGGCAGTGATGCCTCTTTCGCAGCCCGGTCTAATCAGGCAGGTAAGCTCAATTGAGCCTGGCTAAAAGGGCGTGGCTTCATCCCTCTACTCGTGACGATCGATAGTTGCTCGCCTGTTGTCATGTGACGTCGCTTCGACGCTCCCGCTCCTCTATCTATCCTCATTTTGTGTCTTTGCGCGCGCTTTCGATAGGTCGTGTTCTGCATTTGCTCTCTTGTTTACTGGCGCCGGGGTTTTGGGAGTAATGAGACGCGGTTGGGGTACGGTAGTTTGGGGTTTTGGATTTTGGGATTCTTGGTTATCGTCACCGCGCATCGGTGACCAAAGTCCAACTCTGGTCTAGACCCAAAAACTTGATCTCTGAATCCTAAACTTCGATTCCGAGCTAAGCTTCGATTCGCCCCCAACCTGAATTCCCAGAATCCTGAAACCCGAAATCCCCAGATTCCCAGCCCCAAACCTCCCACGCACCCGACCAATCGATAACCTCCACGCCTCTGCGCACGTACTCTGCGTCCCTGTTGAATCCGTTCGTGTCGGGAGCCCGGACAACAGATGTGCTAGGCGGGAAAGTGTGAACCCCAGCATTTGTATACTCGCTATATATTGCCGCTCCCTAGGCCTCATCCTCATTGTTTACCTAAGCCCTGTCCCATCCCCCTCCCCACCGTAGCCAGCGTCTCGGAGTCGCTATTTTAGGTCTTCTTCTAGCTATTATTTGTGATTTTTTGTTTACCTCTAAGTCATCGTTAAGCTACCGTAATCTTTCATCTCTCGCCTCACTTGGCCTTCTCGTGCAGGCGAGCGAACGACCTCATAAAAGCCAACGATCATACACGCGCTTGTTTATACTCCCAAGTTGTTGTCCCCTGCGCTGCTAATCCGGAGATTTGCCAGGTGGTTTCTAAGAGTTCTTGGCCTCAGGGACTCTCTGGGAATCTGCCCTAACTCCGCCTACCTGTGAGCGTGAAAGTAGTCATGCGTATGCGCAAGCTCAAGTCGCGATTCGGTCGTCGAGTTTCCGCCGGGAGTCGTCACGTCGTACACGTCGAAGACAACCCATTCCGTGTCTTTGGTCACTTCCGCGTCGTCGGCGCGATGGATTTGGAACTTCTGAAAATGGACCTTAGAACTCAAAAAGCTAAAAAGTTTGTATCTTCCAGAAACTACCGTAACCTCTCGCTATGGCCCGTACCAAGCAGACCGCCCGTAAATCGACCGGAGGAAAGGCTCCCCGCAAGCAGCTGGCCACCAAGGCCGCCCGCAAGTCGGCCCCCTCCACCGGAGGAGTCAAGAAGCCCCATCGCTACCGTCCCGGAACCGTCGCCCTCCGTGAGATCCGTCGCTACCAGAAGTCCACGGAACTTCTCATCCGCAAGCTGCCCTTCCAGCGTCTCGTGCGTGAGATCGCGCAGGACTTCAAGACTGATCTCCGTTTCCAGTCGGCTGCTATCGGCGCCCTTCAGGTAATCCTTCCCTCCTACCGTAACCCGAAGCTAACCTTCTCAATCTAGGAAGCCTCTGAGGCCTACCTCGTCGGTCTTTTCGAAGACACCAACTTGTGCGCGATCCACGCCAAGCGAGTCACTATCATGCCCAAGGACATCCAGCTCGCCCGCCGCATCCGCGGAGAACGCGCTTAAGCTGCGCTTGCGCCAAGAACTCGCGTCAGGAGCCCAATATCTTCCTCCCTCTCTCTGTGTGTGTTCTTCTTCCTGTTAATCTTCTTCTTCAACAAACACGTTTTCTGTCGGTACAAAACATTGTCATTGTGACCATCTTTGAGTAAATAATTGTCGTGTTATTGTACATAAACTGTCCTCTTTCTTCCCACATCTGTATCCATCCAAGTCATGCCTAACCTCCATCTACCAGCGTTAGCGTTAATCTCCCATCTTTCCTGGTTTATCTGAACTCTCCAATAAACTTCGAACGTTGGCACGATCTCTAATAAATTTGTGTGCGAAAGGTTCCCTACAGTACCCCAAGAATCCGACCTACCTTGATCCAAACCGGCGTGGCGCCCCTTGTATCAAACAGCCGGTTAAAGGTGACTACGGTAGCTGTGGCCTGTTGAACTATAGAGATGTTCTCAGGAGCGCTTGCCACGCCACTCCTTGTCCGGAACTTGTAAACTTTGGTCGGAGGACCTTCGGAGAGATCGTTGGTGGCACTCATCATCAACCGGTATTGCTCATGAGGCCTGAGTCCCTCCGTGGGACCGTCGATAGTGTAGGACGTGGCCAATGGTGAGATTCCTATTACCTGCCACTTCTTGTACGTGCTGTCGTGGCCTTTTGGGTCGCCGGCGCGGGAGCGGGTGTAGTAGATGGTGTAGTTCTGGAGTTGGCCGTTGGGGTGGTGAGGCGGTCGCCAGGTGATTTTGACTTTGTTGTGCACGTCGACTTGGATGTGGATTTGGTTTGGGGCGTCCATGGGGCCTGGAATGGGTGGGAAGGTGACTTTGGCTGGATCCACAAGATCTCAGATAGCTAATTTAGAGATTTCTGGCTCTGGCTAACCAAGGTCAGGACTTAGACTCACCTCCAGTAGCAGTATTGATCTCAATCGGTCTGGACTTCGGCCCCTCGCCAAACGTGTTATTAGCGCTTAGCACGAAATAGTAAGTGCTTGAGGGTTTCAGTTGTCCTCGAACTAAGAACAACTCAGTCTCATTAGCTTCTAACTCAAATCGGCGCCACATGTCGACTCCAATCGTCACATCATTGTGCAGGTAGACGTTATAGCCCTGAAATCAATGTCTTTGTACGCCTGCACCAAGGTCAAACTTACCGTAATATTCCCATTAGGATAATCCGGCTCCCACCATTTTAGGGTCACGTTGTTGTCAGCTGAGATCGTGTATTTGATCCCTGTCGGGGGTCCTCCGGGTTCTGAAACGAAAATTAGAGTTCTCGGTGCAGGCGAGGACTTACTGATAATCTTAATAGCCACTTTAGACTCCGCGACACCGTCAGAATTGTTAGCCCTGCAGACGAGAGTTCTAGAAGCGTGTGTGGTTACCGAGGCGACGACAGTTTCGATCTTGTAGTCGTGCCTGAGACGCTGTTCTAAGAGGACCGACGTGCCCCCAGATTCCAGAACCTCGTCGTCGTTCTCTATCGTCTCCCAGAAGAATGTCACCGCTGGGATTGGGTTACCCTGAAATCAGGAAAATGGGGTCTCTGGCTACCATAGGATGAGGTTACCGAAGCCTGACAGAAGAACTGGATCTCAGTGCTGGGTTCCACGACCGCGGAGGAGTCCTCCTCGACCCAGGTGCCTTCGAATTCGACCATTTCGATTTGGACGTCCAGGGGAACATCTGAAATGGTCATTTCGGTCTTGGGTAGCTTGGGAGCCAGCTCACATTTCCTGCTAGAGGAGATTTCATAAACCGGTGAGATGATTCCAGGGCCAAGGGCTGACATCGACTGAAGCCTGAACCTGTATTTCGTCAGTTCCCGGTCCACACAGAGCTCCGTAGTGGTGACATTGGGCTCGACGACGAGTTTCGTCCAATCTGTCAGATCGTTGGTGTAGCGGTGGGTGTAGTAGATTATGTATTTCTGGAAAAGTAGGCCTGGATACAGAGACTAACATGGTAGGGTTACGGTAATGTTCCCGTTAGGAATGTCAGGTTCGCTCCAAGACAGGTTGAAGCCATTGCGGACTTGATAGATGTTGACGTTGGCTGGTGGAGATCCAGGACCGTTGATCTTGATGGTTATGGACGCGTTGGTTGAGGCTTTGTTGTTCACGGCTCGGCAAGTCAGGGTTCCGGCTTTGACCGTGGAGACCATAGTTATCTTTGAGCTGGAATTCGGGGTTTAGAGGTCAGTTGAGGCCATTAACCCACCTCTTGGCTCTAGGCCTGACGTCGTAATCAAGCGTGATGTCTTCAATCTTGTAGAACTTGCTGGTGTTAATGACTGTGTCATCCCAGATCCACTCGATGTTAGGCCTTGGAACCCCCTCGGCGTCACAGGTCACACTCATGGACGTCTCGGTATCTGGGTCCTTAGACACGAAACTGCCTTCTCGGATCTGGACTGTCGGCGTCACTTCCCCATCCCCAGTCCTGAATCTTTTGGGCTTGGAAGCCTGCACCCGAGCCTGGGAATTGATGTCAGCGGCGATGTTAACCCAGTAGTTTGTGGATTTTTGGAGCGCGGCGCCGTCGATGGAAATCTCGACTTTGGAGGTGACCTGGTCGATGAGGGTTGACATCTGTTCCACGGGGTGCCAGCGGGCGTTTAGGGTGTCTTCGGAAGCGGAGACGGAGACTTTGTAGTTCTGGATGATCTGGGAATGGTCTTCAGGGTTTCTGACGGCTAGGAATGTCAGCCGCACAGTGTTGTCCTCGTCTAGGGTCAAGTCAATATCTGTTGGGATCGGGAGTTCTAAGAGTTCAGGGTCAGAATCTTAGAGACAAGTTTAAGGCTTCCTTACCTCCAGCCGCGGTCTCAAACTCCATAACACTACTTGCCGGTCCTTCACCTTGGGCGTTGGTAGCTGAGATTCGGACCCTGTAGAGGGTTTTGGGTCTTAGATTATGGTCGGCTTGGTGCATTTTGAACATGGTCTTGTTGCCGTTGGCTTGGACGGTTGTGGTCTCCCAGTCTCGGTAGAGGTCGTCGCTGAGTCCTGGATCTCGGGTGAAGTAGATCGTGTAGGACTGAAAACAGGGGGTTTGGATGGATCGATGGATCAGGGTCTTTGGATCTCTTAGAGGTCTGAGGGCCTGTGGATCTCTTGACTCTGTTAAGGAACTTAGGGTCTTTGGGCCTCTTAGAGCTCTAAGGGTCTCTGGGTCTCTTAGAGATCTAAGGGTCTCTGGGTCTCTTAGAGGTCTTAGGGTCACTGGATCTCTTGGGTCTCTTATAGATTTCAGGGTCTCCTGAGCGTCTTAGGGTCTTTGGACGCCTTGAAGATCTTAGAATCTTAAGGGTTCCCCTCTCCCACAAACCTACCAAAATCTTCCCCTTAGGATGATGAGGCGGGAACCAGCTCAACAGCACCGCGCTAGCTTCGTCAAAGTCAATAACCACATTCTTAGGCGGATCTTGCGGACCTCCTGATGGGCTATAAAAGCTGACTGGCTTCTCCGTCAGAGGACCTTCCCCATAGGCATTGATCGCACTGATCCTAACGTAATAGGTAGACTCAGGTTCCAAGTCGTCTTCGGTCAAGACCACGTTGGTCGCGGCCTCCGTAGTGACGGAGATCCACTCATCGAGGGGCTCTGTGATGTCTCGGGTTAAGTAGACTTTATACTGCTGAAGTTTGGGATAAGAGGGTTACGGTAGGATTAGGTTACCGTAATCGGCTCGTTCCAGACCTCTGGGGAGTGCCAGGACAGGCGCACCTCGTTTTCGTTCTCGATCTGGAATTTCAGGTTTCGGGGCGCGGAGCCGGGTTCTAAACAGAAGGATATGGAGAGTCTAGGGTTGTGGCTTACTCTTGACCTGCACCAAAGCCCGACTTTGGGTCTTTTCCAGGGTATTTGAGGCAACACAGACTATCTGGTGACTCGTAAACAGCTTCTTCTGGATGACGTTGGATTCGGCAGATTGGGAAGTGTTGGCTGCGATGTTGAGAGGGAGGATCTTCTCGGATTGATCCTCCTTGGTGACATAGAAATAAGAGAGTTCGGGAAGCGGAGATCCAGACGAGATGCACTTGAATTCGACGAGGAAGCCTGGATCGACGATAGTTCCAGACCGGGCGACGTTGAGGAGGAAGACGTTTACAGTCAATGGTCGGACTTTACTCCCAGATCGGACCCGGATCGGCTGTGAAATGATCCCGGGTCCCTGTTCCGTGGCCGCCTGCACTCGGAAGAAGTAGTCTGTCCTCTCATGCTTCACCGGAATCGTCACATTGTTCTCATCGCCCGTCATGACGATCTTGTTCCAGTCTGCCAGCTGCGTGCTCTCGGAGATCGTGTAATAAATTATGTAGGCCTGCAATTTGTCCTTAGGGCCTAAAAATAGCTGCACTTTTGAGGTCTTACTGTAATGTCCCCATTGGAGATGATCGGAGGCTGCCAGGTCATCTCAAAGCCCTCTTGTCCATAGCTGATATTGATATCAGCTGGATAGGTTCCAGGACCCAGGATCCGGACCTCGATGGTAGCCGAACTCTCGCCTTCCCCGTTCACAGCGGTGCAGGTGAAGTTGCCGGAACGCGTTCTCGTGTCCACTTTTAGCAACGACGTCACTTTTTCGTCGAGAGTGTGGGCGGTTTGATAAATGTGGTAGCCGCCCTGTTGATCGACGAGCGGGACTCCGTCCAAAGACCAGCTCAGCTGTGGCAGACTTGATTTGCCGCTTCCGGTGCAGGTGAGCGTCAGTGTGACGTCGGTGGACGGGAATAGATCCAGTCGGGCGCCTTCGACTATTTTTACGCGGGGTCGTTTCGCTGAAATCGGCGAAATTTAAGGAGCGCTGGGGTTATCAGCGACTAGAGCAAGACGAACTGACGGCCCAAGTAGTATAGTGGTTAGTACTCCACGTTGTGGCCGTGGCGACGCAGGTTCGATTCCTGCCTTGGGCATTCTTTTTTTAAAGACTTACTTGAGAGCATTTCCAAGTCGAAGTGTTCTACCTGACTCGCCGGTCCAGCGTTCTTAGCGCACATAGACCTTACAGTCACGTAGTAGGTCACATTCGGCTTCAGATCCTTAATCAACGCCACGACGTCCTTATTAGCCTTAGGCTTCACAGTCTTAATCGGCATCTTTCGCCACAACTCCGGCGCGTTAGTTTGGTCTTCGGTGTACTCAATAAGATACTCCGTGGCAAATTTCCTACGAGCTCTTCGGAACGGCACAGGCTTGAAACTGATGGCTACGGTAGTCCTGTCCGTCATGCTGATGGCGATATTGTTAGGAGGGTTTGGGACGCCGTTTCCAGTTGGGATTATGACTTCGTGGGATGGATCCAACTCGTAGTCACTCTCATTAGCGGATATCCTAAGACGGTAACGTGTATTCGGGCTGATATCGTACTGGTCAGGGTCGATGAGGATCGAAGAGTCGGTGGTCTCGATGCGCTGCCAAAGTGAGAGGGGGAAGGAAAGTTCGCGGTTCGGAGTGAGATACACGTTGAAACCCTGAAGTAGGGAAAGGTCAGAATAGGTCTAAGGGGTAAGGATTACCGTAGTCAGCGAAGAACTGTTCTGGAAATGTACAAATATGGTGTTGGAATCATCAATTGTGGCGGTGGCATTTCCTGGGAAGTAGTCGATCTCGAAGGAGTCTGAAAATATGGTAAATTTAAAGGCGCTAAGATCATAGACGCTTCCTTTAAATAGCAAAAATTGATTTGAGATGAAGCTGTTGCTCAAAAAATTGAAAAATTAGAAATTGACTAAGGCAACAAATTATGAACTCCTCCGAGGCCGCTAAGGTTCAAATGAGAAACACCAACAGTGGCGCGTAGCTCAAAGCGCCAAACTTCAATTTTACCATTTTTACCTACTTAGCAAAAAGAAGAAGACACCAAAAATTCATGGCGGATGCACATTTACGCTTATGGCGCGTGCTCAATCACCAAAGTACAGCAGCACGAAACCCCGAACTCTTGTAATCAAACCAAAAGTCACAATTAAATTGAAAAGTTTGCGGTCAGCAAAATTCTGCAAAAAACTAAATTGCAAATGTACAATTTAATTGATTTAAAAAATGTTGTTTGGCGTAACGATCGGCAAAAAATTGAATTTCCATTAAAGAAAGCATCATCGAAGAAAGTCCCCAACTCACTTTGTTCAAAAAACTGTGCTTAGAATATTTAATAATTATGATAAGAAGGTCCATGTGCAAAAACCGTTTTTGAAAACTAAATTTGCATTGTTTGCAACAAGAACACTTTGGCAAAAATTTTTAACTTCTATTGTGACGATGAATGCAATTGGCCACCGAAACCAAGCAGCACCCAAACCCGAGTCCTTGTAATTAGACCAAATGTCGAAGACGTTAGACGTAACGATGAATTTCCAAAAATGCCTGTTCCTCTTATAAACGCTAACACGAAAACCTAGCACTAGCACCAGATTTGAAGATCTTAACCGAGTCACATTAATCCGAATTTGTTCCGAATTTAAGGAGTTTAACTTGGCATTTGTGTTAAGCAAAAAAAAACTTGAAAGTTGTTGAAAAGTTCAAAAATAGTACTCAAACTTGGCAAACATCAGGACATACTTAAATAAAGGTCGATCCGTTGATGTCAGCAAGAGACTCCAAAAATTAGAAATAGTTATTTTTGACTTTTTGAAACACAGTTCCCTAAAAATGAACCCTGCATCCAAAATCAATTTTCAAATTTAGAGCAGTTTTACCTTTCTGGAAATTACTTTTTCCAAATTGCCTTGAAGAAGTTTAAACAACCAAAAGTGTATTTAAAATTAAAAGATAAACGTATTTCAAGTGCTGTTTAATGTTTAATATCATGAGCAAAAGCACGATTTTCTGTAATTTCTGTAATCAAAACGAAAACCTAACCCCATATTTTAAGATCTTGACCAACTCACATTAACCCGAATTCAATCCAAATTCGAAGAATTTCACATAACACTTTGTGTTAGGCAAAAAAGCTTGAGTGATTTTTCGACAAT
>KN167388.1:56079-66989 GCA_000757745.1 Steinernema scapterisci
GTTTTATTGAGATTCTATTTTTTGATTTTGAATAGGATTTCCCTACCTATTCTTTAAGGTTTTAGGCAATGCCGTTTGTTTCAAGTGTGCATTAGGCTGCAAGGTATCTTCGGTGGACTGTTTTTTGTGGGTAACACTTCATGCCTTTAGTGTTTATTTTTAATTCACAAATTCTTGCGCATGATTTCAGCACACTAACTCCTTGCAAGCATGATTGAGTTCAGCCTAACATACATATTTAAGGAGGTAATCAAAAAATTCAAGGTTCTCAAGTTTTTTGTCTATATGACGATTATGAAGTGAACGTGAATTCAAGGTACTTAGTGTGTGAAGCTTTCAGCTTTAATCCAATTACAGTTTTAACTATTTTTGGAATCGCAACTTGAGAGGTTTTAGGCGATGCCGTTAGTGCCAATTGTCTATTTAATTGCTATTTTTGTAGTTGTCAGATTGCGCCTTTTAGGTTAGGGTCTTATTCAATTTTTGGACCCTTCGGGATGACGCTTTTTGCTGAATAGAGTGTCCTGAGAATACAACATTGGGGGAGGATCCTTGGATTTTTGGTGCTTTAGTCGATCGGCCCAATGTTCAAAGTGATATTTTTCGATGCCAGGAATGTCGTTTTCATGCCAAATTTTTGTCCATTTTTAGATAAGATTGAATTTAAGCAGTGACATCAAATAAGTCGATTTTCCCAAATCCGTTTTATTGGAATTGAATTTTTGACTTCGGATTGATTGTCTAACCTATCTTTTTAAGGTTTTAGGCGATGCCCCTTGTTTCAAGTGTGCATTAGGTTGCAAGGGCATCTTCGATGCACTGAATTTTTGGCATTCATACTCTGGAATTCGCCTTAAAGACCCCACAAAATTAACTCTTGTGTTGAGCCTAACATACACTATTTAGAGAAATTGGAAATTCAAGTTTTTTGCCCATGTGACCATTGCAAATTTGTTGCAGGTTGGTGAAAAAGCTGTTACTTTGTGTCTCTTATAATTTTTTGACAACCAGAGCATTTACGTATACACCCAGGTTTCACTTTCTTGATTTATTCGACGTTATTCGGCCTTAGTGTGTGAAGCTTTGAGCTTTAATCCAATCACACCTTTGGTTATTTTTTGGAATTGATAGATTGCGGCTTTTGCAGCCTTCGGGGAAGATTCTTGAGTTTTTGGCGCTTCAGTCGATTAGCCCAGTTCTTAAAATAATATTTTTTGATGTCGGTTTTCACATAAGTTTGAATTCAAACAGTGAAATCAACTTGCCCAAATCCGTTTCATTGAAATGCTATTTTTTGGCGTTCGATGGATGTTTGCTTGAGGGGCCGTTTGTTACTATTGTCTATTGCGAGGTATCGTTGTATCACTGAATTTTTGTTAGCCAGAATTCTTGCCTTTAGTGTTTATTCTTGACTCAGGAATTTACCCTCAAGACCCCGCAAACTAACACCTTGTAAGCATGATTGAGTTCAGCCTAGCATAAAATATTTAAGGATGTCATCATAAAATTCAAGATTTCTCAAGTTTTTTGTTAATGTAACGATCGTGAAGTGAACGTGGATTGAAGGTGAATAGTATCAGAAATAGGAATCTCTTATTTGGTGTCTCTTATAATTTTCTGGCATTACCCAGATCGCTTACGCATAGATCTAATTTTGATCTCAACTGCCAGGTTTTACTTGTGGGTCCATTTTCGCAATGTCAGGCTTCCGGCTTATGTCGAGTCACAGTTTTAGTTATTTTTGGGGTGGCAAGATTGCGACAAGAGTCGGACTGTTACTTTGTATCTCTTATATTTTTTGTCATCATTTAGATTATACATAGATCTAATTTTAATCTCAACTGCCTGGTTATACTTTTTGGTCCATTTTTGCTTTTCATCTAACACCTCATAATAACTGCTATTCAGCAGTTTTTCAAATTTTTTGGCGGATGTTTTGTAGGTCTTTAGATTTTTAAAACACTAAGTTTTGACGTCAAAACCTCAACTCATTGAAAGGTTCTTGGTTGCGTAAGTTGTTTGTAGTGCAGCAATCTTTGGAATTTTCTAATTTTTATAAATTTTGAAAAAATTTAGATTTACAATTTAATTATTTTTGACGGTAAAATTCGTCGCCCAACTCGTTCTCTCTCGTAATCAAACAGTTAAAGACTGGACATTCCCTAATTGCCAAGATTGTAACTTTAGAGACCCCATAAACGCTGTGCAACATCCGGCAAGCGATAAGAAAGTCCCCTTCCTTCAACCCATAAATTATCCCTTTACACACTAACAGACGGAACATATGTACTGTCCATCTCCCTCTGCCCCTCCCACGACAGACTCCCAGACCCCGACCTCCTGCGACCATAACACCTTCTAATTACGGTCCAATTTTCCGCCTCTTTACCTTGCCGAAGAAGAGAGTCTAAAAACCACTTTGCAAAGCGGAGCGCACTTCGTCACGCGTTGACCTCTCCTCGCCTGCACCGTAGTCACTCATTTGAAGAGGAGGCCTGGAACCGCAACGAGCGAGAGTTAATTGTGCGGTTAGGCGCGGTGACGGTGGTCGTCGGTGAGTCCCGCGGTGAGTGACGGGAGGCGCAAAACGGTTCCAGTCAGAGATCGACTCGATCGATAAGTTCGCACAGGCTTAGAGCGCTACTCTTGCGAGGTCACAATTCCGTCGGCGAGGAGGCACATTCCGCCGCCGCCACTCAATTCAAATGCGACTGGAGCGAATCAGCGTCGGTTGAGGCTTGGCGCTGTTAAAAGAGTCTAGTTTAAAGTTAGTTTAATATATACTTTGTTGTCGTCGCTGGGAGAGTTTGTGATTAAGGGGAAGGAGGGTCTAAGGAAGATGACCGGAAGCTGATCGATTCTGACAAATTTTAGTATGAAGCCATTAATCCCAGATTTTATAGATTCCACAATAGTTTCTGCGCCCAAACAACGCGATTCAATGCGATTGGGAAGCCAGTTTAAAGCGATTAAAACAGATGGGGTGCGATTCCGCGTTTTGTGGCTAGTTTTCCCTTTGCCTCCACCTACAGAAACATATGTTCCAGCTGCTGCAAAAAGTCGTTTTGTCGGATTTGTGATTCAAGATGTTCGGAGTTGTTCAGGATTGATTTGGTCTGCCAGGTTTTGGTTATTATAGTTCGGGATTTTTGGAACCAGATTCACGGTTTAATCTTGAGTTCGCCTTGTTTGGTAAGCGCTTCTGAGTAATTTTTGTTCCTGGTAACTTTGGTCCACGGTGAATTTGGATGCCAATTTATTAAGATTCTACAGGTTCAGTCAGAATTTTTGCAGGTTCAAGTTTGTATCTGTGACAGTTTGGTAAGTAAGCTCTCACGTTTAAGATCGGAATTATTTCAGTTTCTAAGTTTAACGCTATTTTTGGCTACTGATCCACAAGGCCATGGCTTGGGATACTCAGGAAAATTCGCTCTCTTTGATCTCTTTTTATCTTTGGACATGGTAAACGCAACCAGCTTTAAAATCCTTAAAAAGTCTTTGGTCATAATCCATTAAACTCTGGCCTCGATTTTTACGTTTATGTCATCTTTTTCTCACGCAACCATCAATGGCAATTTTGAGCTACCGCCTGATTTTTCCTTAACTATTTTTTGTTACAAGTGTTGCAGCTCTACCACTCATAACTTTTTGCTGATTAAATTTGGGCTCTTCTGGCCTCAAATTAAAACACCATCTTGTTTGGCGAGTCCCGAGTTTGGCGAACACCATCTTGTTTGGCGAGTTTGTTTCGAGTCCCGAAAATTTCAGTACATTTGCTGTCTTAACTTAGTTATTTCAATTTTTTGTTTTCAAAACGGTGCTCAGGAGATTTGAATGGGAGCTAACGCAGCCAGTATTCTAATTTAGAGTTGCTTTGTCCGAACCTCTTCAAGGCATGGTTTGAACTAAGCTCATAAAGGTCAAAAGTAGGTGTTCCACAATTAAAGTTTGATGGGTTTTAATTCTTATAAGGATTTTTTGAAAAAGACTTTGCACCTGCTGCAAAAAGTCGTTTTGGACTTGTGATTCAAGATGTTGGGAGCTGTTTGGGATTGATTTTGGCCTGCCGGGTTTTGGTTATTTCAGTTTGCAGCCAAATGAAACGGGGATAACAATGTTAATTTTGGGTAATTTTTGGCTTTGAAATCACTGTTCTTCGGTACAATTGTAGGCCAATTTAAAAAGACTCTCTCTATAGGTTCGGTCAGAATTTTTGTAGGTACAAGCGTGACGGTGGCGGACCGACGGAGTTGAAGATCTGAACTTTAAGTGTCTATTTCATTTTTGTAGTTAAAATGTCGGCTTCCTAAAAACTTTACTTGATTTGGTTTTTTGACGGCGTATGTCGACCTTTAGGTCAACGTTATTGTCGAATTTCGATGAAGTATCCGTAGAGGCCATTTTCACTAATTTTTTTGTGGGAACGAAGTTGTTTTAACTTATTGACAATGAAAAACGTTACTATTTTTGCACATGGCCCTGGTAATCTAATTTTGAGCTTTGCTGCTTTGCCCAAACCTTTTCGAGGTACGGTTTGAAACAGGTGTAAACAGGTATCTCAGGTCAAGAGACTTGAATGGGAGCTAACTCTACTATTGCAAACAATTGAAGTTGTCCGTTTCTGGTTAGCTAGAACAGCTAAGAGCCTTGTATTAAGATGCTTTCAAATAAAATTGTTGTTCGGTATTGATTTGGTCTACCAGTTTTTGGATATTCTGGTTTGAGACTTTTGGAACGAGATTAACGGTTTACGATTCACGTCTGTTAGTTTTTGGATATCTCACTTTGCAGCCAAATGAAACGGGGATAACAATGTTTTGGTTTGTGAGTAATTTTTGGCTTTGAAATCACTGTTCTTCGGTACAATTGTATGCCAATTCATAAAGATTCTATAGGTTCAGTCAGAATTTTTGTGGGTACAAGCGTGACGGTGGCGGACCGACGGAGCTAAAGATTTGAACTTTAAGTGTCTGATTCATTTTTGCTTGTTTGCTTGTGAAGTTTCGAACAGAGATAAATTAAAATTATTTTTTTTTTTGGACGCGGAATTTTCAAGGTTTTCCACTTTTACCATTTTAAACTTTTTAGCATTTTACAAAGTCAGCCTTTCCCCAAGTACTTCAAAAATTTTTGCTACGGAGCCCGCGCCCCTTTTTTAGTTAATAATTCAAGGCCAAATCCCCTAAGACCCCCCACTTCCCCACCACTTGGGTTCACTTCCCTCTTGAGCCAAAGACCTGGGTTGTGTATAAATGGCAGTCGAAGCTTCTCACCCCCTCGACAAGGAGCTGTCGGTAAACGTTGTTGCCGCCGCCGTCGTCGTTGTCCTTGTCACCACCGCTGAAGGAATGTTGCACACCAATGTTTCTGTTTCACGCCGTTGTGTGCTCAGAACCGCCGCCGGTGAGCAAATATGCAAATACGCGGCGCGTCCGCGTCGGTTGTGTCCGAAGAGTGAGTCTGCTTGTCGCCGCACCCTTCGACAGGTGTTCGAATGAACAATTTTACGACTCTAGTTTTGGCTTCGACGGTAACGCGGCGAGGCGACGACCGACGACCGACGACCGACGACCTCTGGGCAGCTAAAAGCTTTTACTGAGCGCGTTTACGCAGTAATGTTGTTATTTGACCTCAGGGTCTGAGAAGATGAAGACAGAGGCAGGAGGTTCCCCGGTCGGAGGGAGGGTCACAGTTGTCCGCGCGCCGCGTTATGTGCTGTCATATTTTATCGCCTGCCGGAGGTAAACAATCTCACTCGCAACACGGTTTTCTGGTGTTCCGGATGGTGATCGACGAGGTGTTTTTGCTCGTCGTTATTTATTGCTTGGTTCGTGGAAGAAAGAGAGAAATTTATGGGCTTTTTTCGTGGTATTGGAGGTGTTGGACTAATCGTGAGTGGTCAGGAGATAAGGATAAAAATGTGGCGCTAATTTTTGCAGTTTGTTCTTTGCGACGATACAAAAGTCCGTTTTGTAAGCTTCAATGAAAGCACTCTAAATTTGAAGAAGTTTATTTTTGATCTTGCAGTTTTTCCAGATCTTACAGCACTCTTTGAACTTTGAAACCTGTTTCGGGCTGAGTTTGAGTGGCTCAGGTATGGCGTTAAGTTTTAAAGTACAATTCTGAACTTATGTAATATATCTATCGTTAAGACTAAGGTAAATACTAATTTTTGAGCCATCCAGTGAGATTCTTAAATTCAAAGTTCGAAAATTGGCAATTTAAAATATTTGTTGTTTGCTTGTTACTGTTATTCATTGTTGAAAGTAATGAGTAAAACAAATTGGGAAGGTTGTTTTGTGTTTATGAATGAACCGCTTTAATTTTAAGTGGCCTGTAAGTACAGGTTATATATATCCAAAAATAGATTTTTTGATTTTCATCGTTCTTCCAGCACTTAAATTCAGAAGCACTTTTTAGACTTGTAAAACTAATTTTTGCAGAGCAGTATTGACGACTAGTTACCTTGTTTTCTAACTTTAAGCAAATTCAGACGGTTTTTTTGCTTTTATGAATGAGCCGATTTAATCCTAAGTGACCATTAAGTACAGGTTTTACAAGTCCATGAACTAATTTTCTGATTTTTGTCGCTATCAGGTTGATATCAGGGAGGTTCTTTTTAGCGGATGGAAGAGACCAGTTTTTGCCCGTCTGTACTAACCGATTAGGCTTAAAACCGTCCGGAGATTAGGCTTAAAAGGCTGGATGCTTGAAACCAAAACATTGTCTTGTTCCGAAGCTCTGAGCTTGACATAATCTTAAGTACCAAGTGAGAGCCCAAACGTGGTTCTTAGTTAGATTCTTGCCATCTTGATTTGTTATAAGCGTGGAGTTTATTAGGAGATGATTTTGACCATAATTTTTTAAAAATCTCTTTATGGATCGAAGTTGCTTTTTTGTACGTCCTTGAAGTAATCCTGTAGTCCTTGATTTAATTATTTACTTAAGTTTTAAAATAATGAGAAACTTGCAAATTTCATTTGTGCTAGTTTTAGTTTCGCTTTTTCTTAAGATAATTTTTGGGCTCACGTTTCGATCACCAGCAATTTTTAACCAGCTTTTTTTATATTTATCGCTTTCCAAAACAAGGCTTCGATCAGGTGTCAGTCAGATGGCCTTTTTGATGAGCAGAACGTGTGCATGTTGCAAAGGGTTTGGAAGCTCTTTGTTAGGTAGTTGAGATTTGACAATAACAGTTCTGTTGGTTATATAGTAGAGTGTTGCCCAAATGTTGTTGTTTTTTTTTAACTGAGACACAGTGCGGTAAGAGGTCATGGGTAAACAGTTTTTTGCTCGTCAGCTCCTGTATCTAACGTCAGTCGTGTTTTTTTGCTGTAGTAAAGAAAACCGTCTTAAAATTTCGGTTTAAAAATAAGCTATTTTTAGTGTTATTTTTGATTCTTCGTAGACATTCCTTTTTATGGTTCTATCTGCCATAAACTTCATTACACCTATAATTTATCTTGAGGCATTGAAAGTTCATAAATTAATTTTTGAGGCCCTTTGTTGCTAGCTTAAATCATAAATATTTTTAAACGCTTAAATTTGTAAGCATGCTTTAATAAAGTTAACTAATTTTTGCCTATTACGCTTGACAACAACATTTTTGGCTACAGACCTAAGTAGTCCTTGAGCAGTTTCAAAGATTCAAAATTGAAGCCAGTAAGTACAGACCGGGGCTCAAATCGACCGGAACCCCCAAGGCGAGTGCCCAAACGCGGTTCTTAATTAGTTTTTTGCCATTTTGGCGTGGAGTTTATGATATGCTTTTTGGTTATTTTTATGTGAGACTTCATTTTTTATGTTACACACACGGTTTTTTAGTACTATTCAATGTTGATTGTCATAGGCAGGTTTCAAACCTAATTTTTGACCTTTCATCAACTCCGCTTGTAAGCATTAGCTATTTAAGTCAAAACTTTGATTTGTTTTGTAAACACGAGTTTCAAGTGTTTAGGCCTAATTTTTGGAGTCACCGTATTTCAGCTTTTGTTTTCATTACTATAAGATTAGTTTTCTGAGCCAGCCAGTCAAATTCTTAAATTATAAGTTTGAAAATCGGTAATTTAAAAGATTTGTTGTTTGCTTGTTACTGTTATTCGTTGTTGAAAGTAATGAGTAAAAAATGGGAAGGGTTTTTTGCGATCGTTAATGAGCCGCTTTAATCCCAAGTGGCCAGTAAGCACAGGTTATATACATCCAAAAATAGATTTTTTGATCTTCATCGTTCTTCTAGGGCTGTTTCAGCACTCTTTAGACTTGTAAAACTAATTTTTGAAGAGAAAATTTGACGTCTAGTTAGCTTGTTTTCTAACTTCAAGCAAAGGTTTTTTGCGTTTATGAATCCTTAGTGACCAGTCATGAAGTGACTTTCTGATTTTCGTCGCTGTCAGGGACATTCTTTTTAGCGGATGGAAAAGACAAGAGATGCTTATTTCTGGTGCTTGAGTAATCGTAAGTGGTAAGGAGATTAGGCTTAACGGGCCGGATGTTTGAAACCAAAACATTGTCTTGTTCCAAAGTTTTAAGCTTGAAATAATCTTAAGTACCAAGTGAGTGCCCAAACGCGTTTCTTAGTTAGTTTCTTGCTATCTTGATTTATTACAAGCATGATGCTTATGAGATGCTAATTTGAATCATAATTTTTGAAAATCGCTTCATGGATCGAAGTTGCTTTTTTGTACGTTGGTTGCGTAGTCCTTGATTTAATTATTTACTTAACAGTTTTAAAATAATTAGAATCTTGCAAATTTCATTTGTTCTAGTTTTAGTTTCGTTTATTCTTAAGATACTTTTTTGATCGCTCCAATTCTGCTACACTCGGCTATACTCTGCCCACGTTTCAATCCCTATTTAAAACCAGCGCTATTTAAAACCTTGTGAAAACAAAGCTTTGATCTAGACCAAGCCACTCAGATGGCCTTTTTGATGAGCAGAACGTGTGCATGTTGCAAAGGGTTTAGAAGCTCCTTGTAGTTAATCTTCGTGGTAGTTGAGATCCGACAGGAACAGTTCTGGTGGTTATATAGTGGGGTGTTGCCCGAGTGTTCTTGGTTAATTTTAACTTGGACACGGTGCGGCAAGAGGTCACGAGTAAACAGTTTTTTGTAAAAGAGAAAACCGTCTTTAAATTGCAATTTAAAATTAAGCTATTTTTTATTTTTGGATCTTTGCAGACGCTCCTTTTCATTGTTTTAAACTTAATTTATCTTTAGGCATGGGAAGTTCATAAATTAATTTTTGAGGTCGGGTTGCCAGCTTAAATCATGAATATCTTTGAACGCTTAAATTTGTAAGCATGCTTTAATAAATTTAACTAATTTTTGTGTATTGCGCTCGACGACTATTTTTGGCTACAGACCTAAGTAGTCCTTAAATAGCTTTAAAGCGGAAAACAAAGGTTTTTAAGATTCAAAATTGAGATGTTTTTTGTCTCTTCTTGGCTTTTGGTTTTGTTTTCAGTTTAGTTTTCTAATCAATAAATGTTTTTTGGACGCCAGAAGTTGAAGCAATTTTGAGTGCACAAACGGTTTCTTAGTATCATTTCAATGTCAATTGTCATACGCAGGCTTCAAACCTAATTTTTGGCACTCTCTTTCTTACTTCAGCCTATGCTTTGCTTTGATATTTTGCTCTATTTAGGCCGTTAATGTTAGTTTTCAGTTACTCCAAATCATACGTAAAATTTTTCGACGTGACCACCGATCCCCCCATGCTCCAAACTGACCGATAAGCCCCCATCGCCCCTCAGGTTACCAGCCCCAATTCGTCAAAACCCTTCCCTCCCCCCATTACACCAATATGCAAATCTGCTCTCCGGACGCTCGTGTCGGCTTGCGGCATTGATTGTCACTAGCGCGCGGAGTTTTTTCCGTTTCCCGAAATGATTTATCTCCCTCTTCTTTCGCTGCTCCTTCGGGCTCTTCGGCCTTCTTCCGACGACGACGACTACCATCTCCGTTTAACCCTCCTCCACAAAATATTTGATATTTGCTCCTCTCTAAGAAGGAAGGAGTCAGCGATGTCGCGCGCCACCACGCTTTTGCGGCTTCCGCGGAAGACATTCTTCTCGTGTGTTTTGAGCAAATGTTATTAAAAGCTACCCCGGAGAAGCGGGCGTTTGATCTTTAGATGGGGTTCGGGGGAGACCGAAGTTTGGAAGAGGGGGGGGAGCTTTCGCCGGAGGCTTCTATCCAAGTGCTTTCATAAGACCCCCATCCCCAAACAGTAAGCCCCCATGAGCCCAAACAGTGTTCGCAGTTCTCTTTGACTCGCCAGAGTCCAGAAAGAAGAGCGATGACGAGTTCGAAAAGACGGTTTGTTTGCTTTTCATTTGGCGCGCCAGTCATCCAGCAACGCGCACCTCTCCCCCTCTCGCTCTTCTGCGAGACGCGAATTCGCTCCCGCAGCTCCCGAGAGAATTATTGTTGCCCAACAGGATTCCACTTTGATTACACGGGTTTTTTTCTTTGTGGGTCTCTCGGGCGTTTGCGTTGAGACTCTAAGAGATTCGTTCGCACTCGTCGCCTACTTTGATGAGTGGCCGAGGAGTGCCTCTTGCTACCGCTTCTTGGTTTTTTGAGCGTGGAACTTGGGATGTTAGGGAGAAGTGGTGTTTGGGGGTGTGTGGGGGAATGAGTACATAGGAAATGGTATTTTTGGAGACTCAAATATGTATCGCTGAAGACCGAGAGAGGCGTTGAAGGGTGGAGGACGTTTGAAGAGAGTTTCTAAATCTAAATTTCAGGTTTGAAAGCTGTGATCACCTTCTTAGCAATGAGAATCGTGTACAGGAGTTGTGCTTAAGGGTTATGAGACCGCATTTTGAATCCATTTTGAAGCTTATCAGTCATGATTATCAATCTTTTAAACCTGGGAAATATAGAATCTTTATTTTTGCCTTATTTTTT
>KN167388.1:80099-97930 GCA_000757745.1 Steinernema scapterisci
ATGCAAATAGATTCGGCTTAACCACTAAACTACAAACATGGATGTCAGTTTATTGGCAAAACAAGCATAAAATGCAGATTTAAAGCAGGCTTAGATTTATAACCCTAGACACAAATCTTCTTGCCCAGAGTCTCCTCAATAAAGTTGCACATTCCAGCCGGTTTCGCAAAAACGCTGGCCTGGCCGCATTTGTCGCCCCAGCTGACGATTCCAGCCTGGTACCAACGTCCGCTATCCTTATGCTGGGTGACAAGAGGGCTTCCAGAATCTCCATTGCAACCTCCATGGTGGCTACCGCCGGCACAGATCATGCTGCCTTCGTCGATGTCATGGGGAAAATCAGCCTCACATTCCTTGATATCCAGGAAGGAGACTTTGACCTGTTTTAAGTTGTCGCTTGGGTCCTCACGCGATTCTGAAATTTTAAGCTTAGAAATGGTCAGGCTTAAAGGTAGGTATTCACCTTTAGTGTAACCCCATCCAGTGAGCCATCCGGTCACGTCGTCATGTTCCAAGTCCTCCACAGATTTTGGAACACAGACGGGCTGGATATGATCGGTAAACGTGATTGGCATGGTCAGCTTGAACAGAGACAGGTCGTGAGCCAAAGTAGGATGATTGAAGCCAGGATGGAAGTGCAGCTCTTCAACCTGGAGATACGCTTCTCCGGGTTCCTCGTGGTTAGAATTATTAAAGACTCCAGCTGCGATGCGGTAATCTTTAGGATTGTCTGAGAAGAATAAACAGTGGGCTGCGGCCATAATCCACCTTTCGCCGATGATAGAACCTCCGCAGATATACTCAGTCTGGCCCTCACTTGTATAGTACAAGGCCACATGCCAGGGCCAGCTGTAGGGGATAGCATCCGCACCTCCGATTATACCTAAGCCTCCCTGGAGGTTGGTATCGTTGAGCCTGGGAGGGATGGGAGTTCGGCCACAGCTAGGAGGCGTCGGAGATCCCAGAGCTAAGCCTGGAAGACACGGATTAGGTTAGATTGGAGACTGGGGGTCTTACCTGAGAGAGCCAAGATGGTTAGAGCAGCTATGCGTGGACGCGGGATCGACATCGTGATGCTGGACATAGATCTTTAGAGTTTCTGAGGTTCAAATAGACAATTTCAAAGTGATAAAATCTGAAGTTCGAATGGAGGTTGGTTAGGCGTGAATGACACATTTCATTCTTAGGATGATACCACTTCAAAATTAAGGCCTACGTAAAAGTATGTAAACTTCTATGATCTTAAATTCTAAACCGCCGCGTCAAAATGTCAAATTTAGGATCGAATCTGGTCTTGTTCACCATTTTTGCTCTCTTATGTAAGATCCCCATTCTCTAATCTAACCTAATCCGTGTCTTCCAGGCTTAGCCCTAGGATCCCCAACTCCTCCTGGCTGTGGTCGGACTCCTATCCCTCCCAGGCTTAACGATACCAACCCTCAGGAAGGCCTAGGTATCATCGGAGGCGCGGACGCGATTCCCTACAGCTGGCCATGGCATGCGGCCTTGTACATTACAATTAAAGGCAAGACTGAGTATCTATGCGGAGGCTCTATCATCGACAAACGCTGGATCATGTCGGCAGCCCACTGTTTATTCTTTTCAGATAATCCTAAAGATTACGGCGTTGCAGCTGGAGTTTTCAATAAGTCTAACCGCAAGGAACCCGGAGAAAAGTATCTCCAGGTTGAAGAGCTGCACTTCCATCCTGGCTCCAATCATTCTCACGACCTGTCTCTGTTTAAGCTAGCCAAGCCCATCACTTTTACCGATCATATCCAGCCTGTCTGTGTTCCGAAATCTGTGGAGGACTTGGAACATGACGACGTGACCGGATGGCTCACTGGATGGGGGTACACCAAAGGTGAATACCTAGGTTTAAACCTGGCCATTTCTAGGCTTAAAATTTCAGAATCGCGCCAAGACCCAAGCGACAACCTAAAACAGGTAAAACTCTCTTTCCTGGACATTAAGGAATGCGAGGCTGATTTTCCCTATATGATCGACGAAAGCAGCATGATCTGTGCCGGAGGTGGCCACCATGGAGGCTGCAATGGAGATTCCGGAAGCCCTCTTGTTACCCAGCATAAGGATAGCGGACGATGGTACCAGGCTGGAATTGCCAGTTGGGTGGAGAAGTGCGGTGAGACTACCGTGTTTGCGAAACCGGCTGGAATGTGTGACTTTATTGAGGAGACTCTGGGCAAGACGATTTGCGTTTGAGGTGTTAAGGTCAAGGTTGCTTCAAGTTGGCGATTTTGGTTGTGTTTACCTAAGAATTGTCTTTGTTTGTCTGCTAGAACATAAACACGTATCTAAGGTTTTATTTCGAGTCTAGCTTGTTTCGCCAGGGATAAGGTGGCCAAGTAGCTCTTCGTTCTCATAGTGGAACATTCCAACGGTGTGCTATTGAGCAGGTCGCCAAGGACATAAAACACGGACAAGGACCTGTATGATCATGGCACACTTGTCCTCCCACAGAACGAGCCAAGCCCACCTTAATCAGAACCCTATCTTCAAGAACCAGCTTCTCCAAAATGTCCATAATTCCAACCCACGCCAAAAACACATTATCGATCCCCAAAATCCCAAAAATTCCCACCCCGAACAGCACTCATCTCCCTCTTAAAAATGCATTGTTTCGTGCGCACTTCATCGAATTAATTGTCTCTTGGGTTCTCCACGCCCGTCTCCCCCCATCTTCAATAACTCCTTTAGTCTCCCGGCACCCACTTGCGCCGCCGCAAACATGTCGTTTTCCCATAAACTCGTCTCGTTCCTCACTTTCTTCTTTAACTTCATTTGCGCCCCACTTCTATTCTTGGCCCCCACTTTACTCTTCACCCATTCGAAGCACTTGATCTTGTCTTCCTGTGCCAATACTACAGGGCCTGTCTTGGGATCGGCTTTGAGGGTTTCGGAGCATTACGATCCTGAGAAGTCTTGTTATAGCCAAAGGAAGGCGCTGTATCTGTTTGCCATCTTCAATGTGGTCAGGATTTTGTCTTATAAGTATGAAAAGACCTTCTTCACGCTTAATGGGTATTACAACTGTGCGGTTAAGCAGTACAGACCTGGGTTGTACTTGAACTCGGCGCTGGCGGTGCCCTATCTGGCGAGGTGGGTTCATGGCCAAGCAGTCCGAGGGCCTTACGTGGATCAATCAAGCTTTTAGGCAAGTCTGCAACGCGTTCTTCGACAGCTACGGAGCCCACTTCTTCTTTGTCTTCGCCGTGGCCGGGTGCTCCTTCCTCCTCCTACTCCCCTACATCCGGGACATGTGCTTCCTAATCACTTCTGTGGTCAAAGGCATCATGAACAACTTTTATGACTCCAGGATCCACATGCTGTTTTCGATCTTCTCGGTTCTGGTCTATGTCTTCTTGGTGCTGGTAAGGGTTATCTTGATTGGGCTACGCTGAACCCCTAGGAAGACCTAGGAAGGGCCTAGGTGGCCTGAGGAGCTGGCCGAAGACCTGGGAACGGGCTTGGTCACCGCTTACCAGATCTTTCCAGATTGGCCTTGACTACATTTGTGACCTTTCCAGATCAACCTCGGCTACATCATGTGCGACATGTCGCCAGACTGGTTCGTCTTTGGCTACCCGCTCCAGTTCCCTTATCTTAATTTCCCGTTGGCCCTGTTCCTCATCCATCAGTTCATCCTTAACAACCATCTCCAGCTTCCTCACCTCGTCTACGAGGTAAGACTAGGACCTCTGACCCTAGATCTTGACTCCCGGAATCGTTCAGATCACCGAGGAGGACATCTTCGCCGTAGTGATCCGAGCCAAATGCTTGAACTGGGCTGACTGCCATTATGGGACTCAAGTCCAGCCTCTGATGATCCGTCCATCGACCTGTAACTATCTGGATAGGACCGAGATCGGGCAGAGGGTGAAGCAAGTCCGAAGGCTGAGTGACTTGGAGCCGTGGCTGGCGGACAAGTTCCGGTGTGTCCTGTTGCCGACGAGGGATGTTGGGCCGGTGGTGTACTGTAATTACTGACTTTTGAGATTCGCAAAAATTGAGTAAATTCAAATGTTGAAAATTTGGTGCAAGCTGCACACGTAACACTAACCCTCCGACTTCCTAACTACCTAACCTATGACGCATCTCAACCCGCCGCCTCTTCCGTAACACCCCCTTTTGACAGGCAAACACCCTACGACCCCACCTAAGCCATTCCGCCTTATCAGGCGAGCTTGTTTTGACATGACTCAGCCAAGTCGCGTAAATGTGCCAACGTCCGCTTGGCGCCTTTTATCAGAATCCTTATTTACCTTCCCGAGCTATTTAGTCTCATCGACCCCAGATCCTTCCTCATTCTGCCCCTTGCCTTCCACAGTCATGACTACCCGCAGTCTTCTCTTGGCTCTTGCTGCTGTTGGGCTCCTTCCTAACATGGCTTCCTCGGTAAACTCGTGTCTGAAGTATGTCCAAGGAGGGGACAACGCCATGTCCATGCTCAGTGATATGGGCCTACCTGTCAGGAAGGTTCTGGAACAGAAGCAGCCTTGCGCCACCCAGTGCTACAGCGTCAATGGTAAGTGGGATTTCGAGATTCTTAGGAAACGAAGGTCGATTCTAGTCGGAAACCAGCTGTACTTTGGAGGCTGTACGAACCAGACAAAGGAAGAGATCCCGTTCATTCCTGGCTTCCAGATGCACTTCTGCAAGGTAGGTCAGAGCCTTCAGGAACGTGAGCTTTAGGATCTTTTTCAGGCCTTTGGCATGGACGACGGAACCGGAACCTTCAAAAGCGAGAAGACGTTGGACTCGTTTGGACATGTCCAGATCAGCTGCTGCAAGGATAAGGACGACTGCAACGTAATCCTGGCTCCTGCTACTACGACCCAAGCTCCCACAACGCCCACAAGTCATCCCACAGAGCATTCTACAACTGAGGGTCCGGCCTCTACCACCAAGAGCCACGAAAAGACCACAACTGCCGATTCTGGGAATAAGGGAGCCGCTGGAACTACGATCTCTGTTCTGACTGCGGTTGTGGCCCTTTGGGTCACTTTGTAATGGGACCGTCGGGGGCGTTTTTAACTCTGTATAACCACCGTTGTTTCTAATAAAGGTCTTCTTAAGCATTATAACGGACACTTCAGTTAGGAAATGGCTTAAGAACCGATTTACAGAGTAGTGTGAGCTATTGGAAAGCTTGATTGGGAAACGGAGCCAAGCTTAAGATTCCTCACTGGCCAATCTGGACTGTCGAGAGTTGTAGGCTTTAGGCTGGGAACCCACACGTCTCAGTATTCAACAAACAGCTGAAAAGTAGACCGGAACACCCAAAATAGGGTGTGCGGGACGTTCTCGGAGGTCGAAGCGATGGCAGAATGCACAGCCAAGTGCCAACGCTCAAGCAGTTCAAAGTGGCGACGTGACGGCAGTGACCTTGTCCTTGATCCACTTGAAGAGCGGCTCCACAGCGGCCCACCGAATACCAAAACCCTTAGAATCCAAGGTCTCTAGTCATCCAATAGCCACCCAACACACCTAACCTGATAGGCCAGACCTGTCTTCGATTTGCCCCAGCGTAGGACAGATTTGAAAGATCTTAAGTGCTTTAAAGATACACTTTTCCTGTGAATCGTAAAATCTGCATCGTTCCCAAGAGCACTTTGACCCTGAGGCTTTGACTCATCTGAACCTGTCGATGGGAATGCCTGAATCGGACAGGCCTGGCCTGTCCTCGAATCGCCCTAGCGTAGGACTTGATATCTTCCGGAGATTCGTAAGATCTTAAATTCTCTAAAGGTCCACGCTTCCTGTAAATCATAAAATCTGCTTGCCAGGAGCCTAAGCGTATCATAGCCAGGAAGGTTACCCAATCGACCCTTTAAATCCTACGGCTAAAGCTTCCTCTAACCCTGCTCCCAAGAACACGTTGACCCTGAGCCTCTGACTCATCTCAGATGAGTCATCTGAGCCTTCGATACCTGTCTGTCCAAAATGCTCCGTATCTAAGACGACTTAAGCCCTTACAATCTGAGGTCTCTCATAATCCAATGTCTGCCCATGACAGCGCTTGACCTGTCCTTGGATTGCCCTAGCGGTAGGGATATCTTCCAGGGATCAACAGTA
Source organism: Steinernema scapterisci (assembly GCA_000757745.1). NCBI lineage: Eukaryota > Metazoa > Nematoda > Chromadorea > Rhabditida > Steinernematidae > Steinernema > Steinernema scapterisci. The sequence goes on from KN167388.1 coordinate 86,196, forward strand.
AGGTTACCCAATCGACCCTTTAAATCCTAAGGCTAAAGCTTCCTCTAACCCTGCTCCCAAGAACACGTTGACCCTGAGCCTCTGACTCATCTGAGTCTTCGATACCCTGTATTTCCAAAAGGCTCCGTATCTAAGACGACTCAAACCCGTACAATCTGAGGCCTTTGATAATCGAATGGTTCCATAACAGCGCTTGACCTGTCCTCGGATTGCCCCAGCGGTAGGGATATCTTCCAGGGATCAACAGTAAGGTTTGACCCTTAAAACCCTGAAGCTGAAGTTTCCCCTATCCCTGCTCCCAAGAACACGTTGACCCTGAGCCCTCGACCCTGAGCCTCTGACTCATCTGAGCCTTCGATACCCTGTCTGTCCAAAATGCTCCGTATCTAAGACGTCAGTAAATAGCAAAACGACTCACATTTGCAAATAAACACTGTTAGGTTATCATCGAAATGCATTCTTTACTCTGTCATGTCTTTGTCCCCGCGGCCGCCGCCGACAAAACAATGACACACCTTATCAGGCTGGCTCATGTTTACTAAAAAGCTATTAAATGGCGACAGTCTTATCAAAAGGCGTCGTTCTTATCAGGTCGAGTTTTGAAATAGCAAACAAGAGGCATCTGGCTGGTTTAGCCGACATGGCTTTGGGATCCTAAACTCGCTTCAACTTCGGGACTTCACGACATGGTGGGCTTTGGGGTCAGATTAGGCTTAACAGCGCCATATGCAGGGGTGTTCAGGGTGGTCGATGTGGAAACTTCAGGTCAAGACGGTTCCTCAACATCGGTTAAGAGCGATCTGTGGAAGTCAGGCAAGCTAGAAAAGGCCAAAGAAAGCAAAGACTGAAACGCAGAGAGCCGATTCGGAGCTTTAGGAATGGTTCCCACTGACAGGGTTCAACTTTGGCTCAAATGCAGAGCCAAGGTTCTCCCAGCGCTTTTGGTTTCCCCTGGGAAGCTTATGATCACTGTTTCCTGACCTTCAGATGCTATGGGGGACCCCCGAGCACTCGGTGTCTTCCATAGGAACAATCAGGGCAACCCAAAACGCATATCAGAATTGAAAGTCCGGATTTTCGCTGTTTAGAGGCTCTTGATGGCTAGAAGCCTTGCTCATTTAGGACACCGATAGCCAGGGAGGTCTTCGATTGTTCATACCGGACCCCGATGCTACATTTGAACCCCGAGTTTGTGAGATTAGGATAACAAGTTTATTGACTCAAGATAAACGCAAGGTTACATCGAAACACAGGCTTAGAAACCCCTTAAGCCTTCTTTAGAACCATCTTGGCCATCTCCATTGCAGCCTTGACATGTCCGTTGCCGCTCTTAGCAGCCTTGACACGTCCACTTCGGTTCTTGGCAGCTGACCCCAAAGTGCGGTTCTCCTTCGGGACCTTGGCCTTCAAGTCATTGTGCTTCGGGACCTTGTCATTGTGGAAGTCGTTCTTAGAAGAGCAGCAGATCATGACTTCTTCGGAGTTCCAGTTGATCTTGCCGCAGTTGGGTTTGTCCACCGTTGGGAAGCTCATTTGGGTCTCCTAGAACACTTCTGTACCCTTCCTTTGACACTCTTAGTCACAAACCTTGCAGATGTCCAGGGTAGAGGTTTCAGGCAAGAACAGGATGTTCTGGGGTCCTCCGGAGCATCCAGCGAAGGTGAGAAGCTTGCCGACTGAAGTCAAAAGTTGTAATAGCTTTTGGGATTTCTGGGAAACTCACTTTTGACGTAGGAACAGTATTCCACACCAGTGGCACAAGTTGCATTCCTGGGTTCCACGTTGAAAATCGAGAGTCCCAGTTCAGCGACTTGTCCTGAGAACTCCGGATCCACGGAGACGAACTCGTTGCAGTGTAGGGTTGAGCCTTGGGTGACGCCCAGAAGAGCCGAGAGGAGGACGAGGACAAGACCACGATGCATGTTGGCTGTGGGGAGAGTGAAATGGCTTCGTCAGGGTCCAATCTTATAGGAATGTGATAAGGACGTTTGCTCTAAGGGGGTAGGATAGGAAATGGCACCGAGGGGTGACGTCTAGGGGTGGGACAACAAGGTTAAGGAAACGTAGGCTGGGTATGATGAGTCAGGAGGGTAAACAAGGTGCCGTTGCCACCCACGGATGACCCAAACAGCTATGCTACCTACCTATAAAACTCCCTAACCCCCTTGACTCTAATCAGTCAACCCGACCTCCCCACCATGTTGTGGCAGCTGATCTTCACCGCTCTCCTTGCCGGCGTCCTCTCTGAGGATTTCCCTGACCTCCCTAAGCCTCCCAAACCCCTTCAGCTCTCTTCTAACAACAAATCAACGAAGACTAACTGCACGTTCTTCAGCAAGATCCACAACTCCCTCTTCGCTGGCCAACTCAACGCTCTTGGCTTCCGGATCAGAAATATCGAGCCAAGGGTGATTGAGAGTTTATCTGATAGGGAACTACCCTCCTACAGTCTGTCAGGTAAGAATCAACCTTGATGTGAGTTTTGGCCTAAATCCAAAGTTTAGTGGGCAACTACATAACCTTCGGAGCCTGTGACACTCATTCTCCCTTTGGACCTGACGGACACGACGGATTCCCCGAGCTTTGTGATGTAAGGAGAGTCCAGTTGACTTGAGATTTTGATGTTTCGGTGTTTAGGCCGCCGTAGTTGGGACCGCGAAGAAGTGCAGGAAGGCAGAGCTGGCGCCGTTTGGCGAAACCGAGATTTGCTGCTGTCTTGGGGCCAAGTGCAATTATGAGAAGCCTGAACCGACTAAGGCGCCTTGAGAATCTGAGATTGTCTGAGAGAGTTTAAGCATTGTGATAAAGCTGTATTTTATTGACTATATTGAGTTTTCTGGACATGGATTTGCTTTGGAAGCAGGCTGGGATGAGCAAGGGGTTTGAGAGGATATGAAAGAGACGTGTTCGAGGTATGTCGGCGCCTCCGTAGCCGACCTTTGAAATGGTGGTCGAGCCTGTAGTCGACCTGGGAAGCTTGAGGCCGCCGTTTCCTAAGTTTCCTGGGCTCGCCACAGGCTTGGCCACTCTTTCCCAGGTTACCCACAGTCCCCGTTTCCCATATCGGCTATGGGCTCGGCCACTATCCTAGACTCGACCACCGCTTCCTAAGTTTTGTCACCGACTACAAGGCTTCGCTGCCACTTCCTGGGCACGCTGCAGGCTTCGATCCCATTTCCAAGGTCGGTCACAGCCGCAGTGTGTCTGGTCATGAACACTGTTTCTTAACTGTATCCCAGGCTTGGCCACAGCCTCGGCCACTCTCCTAGGCTTAGCCACCGTGAGACCGAGATTTGCGCCTCCGTAGCAGACCCTTGAAATGGTGGTCAAGCCTGTAGCCGATCTGGGAAGCTTGTGATCATCGTTTTCTAAGCTTGACCTCCGTTTTCTAAGCTTATTAGGCCAGCTGGCGGCTCGCAGGTCACCCACAGCCACCATTTCCCATAAGGGCTGTGGGCTCGGCTAATAGCCTAGGCTCGACCATCGTTTCCTAAGCTTTGCCATTGACTACAAGGCTTAGCTGCCGGTTCCTAAGGTTGGCCACCACTTCCTAGATCGGCTGCAGGCTTGCCCCCCATTTCCAAGGTCGGTCACGGCCACCGTGTGTGCGGCCATGAACACCGTTTGTTAAGCTCAGCCGCCATTTCACAAGTCGGCTACAGCCTCGGCCACTATCGTAGGCTTAGCCGCCGCTTCCTCAGCTCGGCCGTCGTTCCACAAGCTCTGCTGCCGTTTCCTAAGCTTGGGTATAGGCTCGACAACCGTTTCCCAAGTAGGCTACAGGCGTTGTCGAGGCTAGGAACCGGTGACACAGCTTAGCCATCGGTGATTACTAAGCTCGACCACCGATGGCTAAGCTCTGCCACCGCTTCTTAGCCTCGATCACTGGCTTGGCCACCGGTTCCCAGATCCACCACGGCCACCCTTTTGGCCTCAGAACTCATTAGCTACAGCCCCAAAGCATCGCTCTGCGCTTCCAAACCCTATTTAACGTCCTGCTTCCGCTCGTTTCTGACCCCAACCATGAACTTCATTCCCTTTGCTTTCGTCGAGGACGTAACCAAACTGATCCACAATCCCTCAACCATTAGAAGCCTAAACTCTGAAGAATGCCTCCCTGGAATATTCGGCCAAGTCACGAAAGAACAAAGCCTCAACTATGTCTGCTTAACCCTCACATTCTCTGAGCTTCCCAACTCAAAAGTGAGGCTCAGAGCTCATATAGACGTAATGAGAAATGGCAAGCGAACCGAGGGACAACGTTCTATAGCCAAAATTCAGGAATTCCTGACTCTCCCTAAATACTTCATGACGCTTGACATCGAAGTCGTGAGCTTGCTGACATTTTGCGAAGACTTCGACTGGGAAGACGCGCGTCTCCAAGAGCTGTTTTCGATGTTTCGGCTCTTCCCTAAGGTGCAGTTCAACGAAAGATGCAGTTTTCCACGGCTAATGTCCATGTTTATGGACAAGCAGATTCCGTGCTCTGGCAGACTTGGATTGATGATCGAAGAATCCAGTACGTGTTCTCAATTCTTAAGATCGCAGATGGAGATTGGCCGTATTACGACCTTGGAACTGTCCTTTGGCTTCACCCCATCGTGGGTCAGGAAAGAGCTTCTGGAGACGTTTTTCACGTCTGACCATGCCAAAGAATTGGATATTCAAACTTCCAAGATTTTGGAATATGCAATCTTAGATTTCTTGAATACACCTGGATTCTACGACGGAGGAATGAGGAGCAAGAGGATCACCGTCAAAGCTTCTCGTGGTTATCATGAGATTCCAAGCATAACATCGTTTCTTCAGAGAAATGGTTGCAGCGCGGTCGGAAGAGAGTTATGCTTAACGAAGAAGGTAAATGGCCAAAGACGGAGAGTGTTTTGGGAGGAGATTGATAGCGCAAGCGCGGAAATGTGGTTTGAAGTTGCACCTTTGATTTTTTTGGCTTAAATGGCTTTGCTGGATCCTTGTGGTAAGACGGGGATTCGCTGCCGAGTGTAATCATGAGAAGCCTGGACCGACTAACGGCGCCTTAGGAGTCCGAGATCGTCTGAGAAGGTTCCAACGTTGTCATAAAGCTGTATTTGAGTAAATATACTGAGTTTTCTGTACCTGGATTTGCTTTGGAAGCAGGCTTAGAGGGTCAAGGAATTTGGGAGGATACGGAAGAGACGTGTTCCAGGTTTGACGGCGCCTCCGTAGCCGACCTGTGAAGTGATGGTCGAGCCTGTAGCCGATCTGGGAAGCTTGTGACCACCGTTTTGTAAGCTTGACCACTGTTTCCTAAGCTTCCTAGGCCGGTCACAGGCTTGGGTACCCTTTCCCACGTCACCCACAGCTTCCCTTTTGCCAAGTCGGCCACCGCTTCCTAAGCTTTGTCATCGACTACAAGGCTTAGCTGCCGCTTCCTTAGGTTGGCCACCGCTTCCTAGGCACGCTGCAGGCTTGGCCCCCATTTCCCAAGTCGGTCACGGCCACCGTGTGTGCAACTATGGATACCTTTACTGTCGTTTCCCAGGCACGGATTTGGTCACTGTCATCAGCCTTGATGACCATCTTAACCAGTCTCCTTGGAACTTGGCATGAACTGAAGTTTGGCTTGGAAGAAAGGCCACCTTTTGCTAAGCTCTGGCACCGGTTCTTAGGCTCTATAGCCGTTTCCCAAGCTTGACCACCGTTTACAAGGCTCGGTCACTGTTCCCAATGTCCACAACAGGCTCAGTCACCGCGTTGCCAGTCGCTCAGCAAGCTTGGACACCGTTCCACAGGCTGGGCCGTCGTCTCCGAGGCCCGACCATGGGCTCGGTCAGCTCTGTTTCCTAGCTTGGTCACAAGTTCCGCCACCGTTACCTAGGATGGTCATAGGCTTGGCTACCTGGCCTCCGTTTCAGCCATAGCTACAGTTCAGCACAGCCACAGAAATCAAGCTTGACTACTTTGGGCTAATTTTCGTCTAAATCCTAACAGCCTCTTTCCAAAAAACCCAAAATTCAGCAGTCCTAAGCTTATCTCTGGCTTTGTTTACCTGACTCACTCTGCCCAGCCCTACCCAAAACATCAAATAACAACTCAAAACGCTAGCTATGCGCTATTTCCGTGACACTCCGACACTGGCAAACAGTCCACCGCCATCCCACGCTTAGAACAAACTCCACATGCTTATAAATCAAACTGGCATTTTTCGATAAGCAGTTTCCTATCGTCATGCTCGCTCATCTCGTCCTCTTTTCCGTCCTCCTGGGCTTGGTTTCACCCACCGCGAGACACTGCACGGAATTCAGCACTATCCATGACTCTCTGTTCGCCGGCCAGCTCAACAACCTGGGCGCTCATGTTAAGAAGGTGTTCCCTAAGACGGTCGTGTGTCTCGACGAGAAGGGCCCTGTTACGCCTTGTTACAACATCACATGTAAGAATCTGTCTTATTAAGACCTTAAGATAGCCAATTTCAGTGGGAACCCATCTGAGCTTCGGCGGCTGCAATGGTCGAGTGCCTTACATGGACCAAGATAAGCCATTCCCGACATTCTGTGATGTAAGTGGCCGTTTATGCAGCCTGAAAATGGTTAATTTCAGCCTGACGCTCTGAAATCTGGAGAGTTGTGCAAGAAGATGAAGGTGGATCCTCTCGGGGAGGTCAAGATCTGCTGCTGCAATACCAGTTCTACTTGCAACACTCCCAATCCGAAGCCGACGCCGACTCCTGCGCCTGGTCCATGAGATCGAACCGGTCTAAATATGAGATTTAAGTATTAATCTTGTTTATAAAGCTGCTTAAATCTGAGCCTGCACTAAAAGGGGACTGTGGCCGTATACACTTAACGGTGGTCGAGACTGTGGCTAACCTGGGAATGGGTGGTTAAGCCCGAGACTGATCTAGGAAACGGTAGAAACCATTGGACACTAAGGCCGAACGTTGGAAACGATGGCTACGCGCATGACTAATCTGTCTGAGCTAAGAATCAGTGGCCGAGCCCGTGACCAACCTAGGAATGGGTGGCCAACTCGGTCCCTCGCTCCCATATCTGCTGCGGGCTTGGTCATCAATTCCCAGGGCAGAACGGCCGATCAGACTGGCGAGCGTGGCTGCTCTAACGGTAGCCGAGGTCTTGTACAACCTTCGGAAACTGTGGCCAAGCCTAGTGTATAGCGGCTGAGGGCTGAGCCTGTGGCTGATCTAGGAATCGGTGACCAAGCTCGTGGCTAACCTGGGAATGAGTGGTCAAGCCCGAGGCTGATAGCCGAGCCGGTACCACTTTAGAATCTGTGGTCGAGCGTAAGAAACAGTGCCTGAGTCCGTGACTGATCTGGGAATCGGCGGTCGAGACCGTGGCCAACCTGGGAAGCGGTGGGCAAACCTCGGACACTGTTGCCAATCCCAAGAGACGGTAATAAACTCGGCTCCCGTCTCCCAGGTCATCCACAGGCTTGTTCACCGTCTACTAGCCTCCCAGAACTCCCAGAATCTGACCGAAGAGACTCAAGATTGATCCCACACATTCTAACATAGCCTTCCAAAGCTTGGAAACGAGTTTATTTACACACAACCTAATCCCTAAATGTTACACGCTTCCGCCATCTCCTCTTGAAATCAGGGAAACAGGGCGTGACTAGCATTCTTCTGACCCGCTTATCCATAAAGGCACTTTTGGTCAAAGGCAGATTCCAAGTCCATTTCTGAGGTTCCGATCCCTCACATTTCGGCAGTAGAACTCCGGTTTCACCAGCTTCTGTGTACTTGAACAACTTTGGCTCCTTGAAATTCTCGGTCAGGGTTGAGGCGTAGGAAGAGTTGTCAAGCTTGATCTTGTCGATTTGCAGAGATTTCGAGAATTTCAGCTTTTGGGTCTCTTGGAGGAGGACCTGGAAAAGTAGTCTTAGGGTCGGGAGACTGGAACGGACCGACTTACCTCTTGGGAAACCTGTCCAAAGACACTAACTTCAAAGTGAAGCCAAGTTCTGGCAAAGGCTGACGAGGCGGTGCAGGCGGAGGCAGCAGTCTTGGCTTGGATGAGCTGATCTCGGGTGTAGTTCCTCTGGGATGGCAGATCTGAGACTTTGAAGCCTGAAGCTTTGGCTCGGAGGTTGGAGAGGTAGATGTTGGCGTTGGCTCGGACGAGGTTAACGAAGGAGTCTGAAACGAAAGAAGGTCAGGAGGTCAGACGACGAGGGGATACTTACCTTTATGATCCAACTCGAAGAGCTTCCTAAGCTTCATTCCTTGGCTCTCCTGAATCGCCAGCAGCTTCATCAGCTTCACACTCGTGGGATTCAGGTCCAAGAAGTATCGATTCAGCTTGACCTTGGCTTCCAGCTCCTTCTCCTCGGTCTCCCTCCTCTTCAGCTTCTCTTCGGGTGTCATCGTCTTCTCCTTCTCAAACTCCTCAGCGGTCTTCTCCCGATTCCACAAGAACTGCATAACGAGGACACACCACTGCTCGTTCTGACAGAATCTCGGAGACCGGTCGCCCAACTTGTTGACCATCGCTAAGAACGCCGGGAGGCCTTTCCCGTAATACTCGATCACGGCCAGGTAGAAGGCGATGTAGGTGGCTGCGTAGCCACAGAAATGGTCAGTTTTCAGGACTTTGACGGCGATCTCATAGAGCTTCTTTAGCTCTTCGGCCATCTTGTCGTAGTTTGGGTTCTTGTAGGTTGCTGTGAGCTGAAATCGGCACATTTAAGACTTCAGCCGGGGCTGTCTTACGGACTCCTACCTTAGCCATGATATCAGGTCCCAGGAACTTCTTGTAGAGCTCTCCTCGGGTGGTCAGGAACTTCTTATACGGCTTCTGGTCGTTGGGACAGTGCGCCAAGAGTTTGGCCATGACTCGGAGGGCGAAGAGGGATGAGGCGTTGCCCTTGTCGTCGAAGCAGATGAGTCCAGATTCCAGCTTTCGGTACAGTTTGCTGAGGATCTGGTAAAGGTCGGCTTTCTGGGAGATGAAGGCGGGGGAGTTGGGGATTGAGGACATCTGGTGGAGGACCTGGAAGTAGGGAGATTAGGGGTTGAGGAGGAGAGGTTAAGGTTGGGTCTTGGAGGGCTAAAACCTGAGATTGCTGAACCCTTAAAACCGCCCGAATCCCAAGAATCCAAAGCTTCCTTACCGCATCGAAGACGACATCCGCGACCGCATCCTTATCGACCACCTGAGTCTGATCCAGGAACGCAGTCAGTTCGCTGAAACTGGTCATTTCCTCCGTTTTCATCATGGCATAAGCGCACTTGTGATCCTTGCTTCCGGACCTCCTTTCAGCCAAAGTGGCCACTAGATCCTTAGCCCAGGTCTCGAACCCTTCGAGGTCACTTTTCAGGCTTGGAGGCTTAAGGAAACCAAATCTGGACATGATGTTGTCTTCATTCGTTGAAGGCTGAAATCTCGAGTTTAGCAAACTGACTCAAGGGTCTGGGGAGACTTACGCTTGGGACGGAGACCCCGAAGAGTCCAAGGATGTTGTGGATGAGCTGGACGCCAAGATACGGCTCGCTGAAGAAGTAGACGACGTTCTTGATCTTGTCATAAGGAACGTGGGCCAGTTCCAGGACCGTATTGCCCTTGATTCCAGCGTAGGAGGCGATCGGGAACCAGAGATGTCGCTGCCTGGTGGATTCTATGGCTATCCAGAGATCAGCCTCGGAAGAATCCTTTGGGAAAGCTTTGCAGACAGTCAGCGAAGAGGTCAAAATGGTCTCGTTGACCCATTTCAGGTACCTCTCAGCGGCTTCCACGTCCGCTAGATTATCGTTGATGTAGATCGGGTTCCCCTTGCACTTTTGGAAGTAGATCTGTAGGAACAGCTGGAATCCGGGCTCGCAATCTGGGAAGATCTCCCGGATTCGGTCCTTGTGGACGTCCCCGAAACGTGGGTATCCGGAGTTCCAAAACACGGAGAAGAAGCTGTGAACCATTTTCGGGTTTGCGGCGTATTTCCCAGAGAGGTTAACTTCTGGTGGCACGCCGAAGAGCTCAGCTAGGAATTGGATCGTGGCGACTACGGTAGGGATGTCGCCGGACTCGAAATAGACCCGAGTTCTGAGGAGAATCAGCTCGGAGACGAAGCTCTCGTCCACGTTTTCGGAGCTATTAAACTGGTCCAGGACTTGATCTATCAGATCCACGTATTCAGGAACGTCTTTGGCCACTTGGCGGTAGACATCTCGGGTCACGAAACGCCAGAATTCGGAGTTTCGGGAGAACGTGGGAGCTTTCTGGAATCGGGAGTCCTGAACTTGCCCGAAGAGCTGAGATCTTACCTGAGTCACGTAGTCAAGGATCTCCTGAGGCTGTCCAGCCTCCAAAAGTCGGGTTAGGTACCCCTTGACGGCCTCCAGATTGCTCCCGAAGTCTTGGGTCAACGCTTGCCACAAACTCAGCATCCTGGTCTTGTGGATCTTGAGGACGTTCTCGCGCTCCTGGGACGTATAATGCCGGATCTTCTCGACGCCAAGCTTGTCCTAAAGATCGGGAGTTAGCTGAATTTGAAATCCTAGAAATCGACAAACCTCCAAGTCCAAAATCTCCATCCTCGTCTTAAAATCGTGTGGCCTGGCTTTGATGATCTGGTGCTTCCGTTTCAGGACTTCTTCCAGGCTCTCCGCTTCGCTGACTTCTACGATCCTGGGCTCCACAAGGCCTACCATTGACTCCAGCTCAGGCATCTTCTTAGGAATAGCCACGGCTGGATACAAGATCTTAGCCTTCTTGGCCACCGTCGACCGCTTGTGACTTAAATCCTGATCCTTGAAACCGCCGAATAGCTTGAAATTCTCGTTCTCAACTCCAAGGATCGTTCTAGGAAAAGTCAGCTTGTAGTTCGCCTGGAACTGCCTGGAAAGACGGCCGCATTCCAGGTTCTCTTGATCAGCCTGAGTCGCGAAGACGATGTAATCCCGAGAGTCGGAATGCAGGCTAGGGTTGTAGAATGTCCAGAGCTCGGTGGGGTTCTAAAAAGGCAGATTTAGAGATTAAGGAAAAGTAGGATTCTCACCTGATCGTCCTCATACATCGGTCGCTTGCGCTTCCTTCGCATCCTCGCGTTGGCTCTGGATTCGGTCTTCAAGGCTACGAGTTCCTCCTGGACTTGGACGGACTCTTCTTCGCGCCATATCAAGCGGCTACGGGATTCAAGCCTGGCTAGCTGGGACCTGATAAAGCCATCGACCCGAAGAGCTTCAGATTGCCGCCGCCGTTCCGCCTTGTTCTTCTCCACATGGAACGCGATGTCGTCCGTCCGACCCTGCGTGACCGGGTTGTGGAACTTCTTGGATCCGCGGCCTTTCTGGTACAGCCCTTCGTCCTCGCTTTCCTGGTCTCGAGCCTTGGACTCATTTTGAGAGGCCTGGGAAGGGGCAGTGACGACTTGGGGGTAGAACTCGTCATCGTCGCTCTCGTCAAGGAAATTCATTCCGGCTGAAAATTGGGGATTCTAGAGAAAAGCCCAAGAGGAGAATGCAAACCTTATTTACATGGAAGCGATGCTAAAAGTGATGCTCGAAAATGTGGCAGTGCTTCTTCTTCCTTTTTTACGTTGCGAACGTGTTTCCAATGCGGCCGAATATCTGAGGTTTGCTGTCGGGGTGAGACCTTTGGCGCCAAACAGGAGAGATAAGATCATAAAAATGAACCGGAATTGAAGAGAATTTATTGAATGACATGAGATTCAAAGTTTTATCAAGTTTGTGGCCCTAAAGAGGGCCGTTGGGTTAGAGAAGAGAGATGGGTTGTCGACTT
>KN167390.1:2277-34944 GCA_000757745.1 Steinernema scapterisci
GGCCAATCGTAGGTTCCAGTAGCTTGAGATTTTTGTCACTGTTCGGTAATAAATCTTTGTCTACGATAAGCTTTTTTGAAGGCTTAACTTCACTGTTTCGTGCTCTAATGGATTCTTAAGAAAAGCAATTTTTTGGCGAAATTCGTTTACAACAATATCGATGGCCGATCCTTATCTTAACATCAATTCGATTATAGCACCCTTATTGACACCAAGCGTATAAACAATCGATCAAGTAAAGATTGATTTCAAAGATTGGAGCTCAGTAAGGTTGAAGTAGTCTAACTTTTTTGGTCCCCAAATATTCGGACAAGTTCAATTTTTGAGCTCTGCTTGCATTATCATGAGAAGCTTCTGACCTTTGCTCTATGGTTCGTGTTTCCATACAAGCGCAGCTTCATTTAACATAAAATCCATAATTTGCTCGCTGTTATTTTTGTTCACAATATGCTCACACGTGTGTCAAACCCAGCATCAGTCTTTGTAAACTCAAGTACAACTACGATGCCCAAAATCACAACTTTAACTATACGGAGATGACCCTCCCTTGAAAACAACGGTTTTTTTCTATTTTCGCAACGTAGGCTGACATTTAATTACAATTTCGCGTGTCGGAAATGTGGCGGAAAATGAGGAATGTGGCGGAAAATGAGTTCGTGTGTAATTATGATTCGAGTTCCAAAGTTCGAGTAATTATAATTAACTTTTTGCGGGTTTGGGGAGAGGGTGTTTTGGATAAAAAACGTTATTGGCGGAGATGCTTCCAGCTTCCGGAGTTTAAGCGAAATTTAAGCAGTCTGTTGTTTAATTTTCGTTTCCACGAACTTTCTGTGTAAATAAATCTTAAGCGTCCGAAATCCAGAAGCTATTTTTTAAATCAACTTTTACCAATTACCAGTCTTTTAAGTTTAAAATTTATCATTTTTGGCCCTAGTTAATCGGGGTGTTTACGCCTAACATTCACTCCAATCGGTATTAACACTCATTAAAACTCAGGGAAGTGCAAGGCTCTCTTATCTGCTTGTCCATCAATCTGCTCTTTTAACACTTTTTTCCTGAAATGGGGCTTGTTCTTAAATCTTTTTTGCGCCTCTACTTTTAATCCAAGGAGTAGTGGTTTTTGGTTTAACTTATAAACTTGGAATGATAACATTTTTGTCTCTTTATAGCTCTCCCTTGGGCTTATAAAACTTGATTTTCCACTTTTTTGAAACGTTTTGTTTTAAGCTTTGCTCAACAAATTTTCAATGTGACTAAATCTTAAGAGGATTTTTTGACGTTGCATCCAAAGCATTTTGTCTCAGTCACTTTCTTAAATTTTTAAAATTTTTGGAACATGTTGCGTGGCCAACATTCACTCCAATCGGTATTAACACTCGTTAAAACTTCTGGGAAGTGCAAGGCATCTGCTTGTCCATCATTCTGCTCTTTAAACACTTTTTTCTTGAAAACGGGGCTTGGTCTTAAATCTTTGTACTATCTATTTGCACGTCTACTTTTAATCCAAGGAGTGGCGGTTTTTGGCTTATTTGAAAAAGTTTGGATGTTCACATTTTTGACTTGTTCTGGCCATCACAAAGGTCTCATAAAGTCCTACTGTTTGAAACGGTTTATACTTTAAAGGTCTGAATGACCATAAAGCACAGAATCTTTGAAACTTTTCGGATAAACAGCTTCATTACTAGTCAGCATCAAAAAGCCGGCATGTTTTTCAAACTTGTCCTTTTACACACATGTTTTCTTCGTTTCCATTTATGACCGCTTTCACAAACAACAAGTTGTTCAGGCTAGACTTTTAATCTTAATCCGTCTAACAGACTGTTTTTCATCACCTTTGAACACTTTTTCAGTTAGGTTTAGGTGAAGTTTCCTATTTCTGTATCCTGTCTTAGCTTGAAAATTCTCAAAACCCCTATTTTTGGATATTACCTCACACTACACGCTTTGAATCCTGGCATCTCTAGCCTTCCTGGCATCTCTAGCCCACGCTCATTCCAGAACCGCGCAAATTGCGGGTTTGTAGAAAGTCGTTATCGCGGATGTGTTTGCTCTAGTAGTCTTAAAACTAACTACCTTGTACTTTAGTCTTCCGCGAATCGTGCTTCCGCAGTTCCCGGGGTCATTTTATGGGAATATGTTTTACATGATCTTCTTTGGCTAAGAAGCTTAGCTGAAGGATTCTGGGATTCCAGGCTATAAATCGGTACATATGTGTGTTGGAAGCACTCTGGGATAGAATTTTTCACGTTGTTTTCGGTTTATGTTTGCAGGCACTAAGCTGTTTCAGATGTTAGATCCAGCGTTTCAGCCTCGTTACAGACACCCGAGTTCCATTTCCGCTTCATCAAACCCACATTTTTCGCAGTTTCGTCTTTCCGCAATTAAGGTTTTTTTGGCTCACGCGTATTCTCCCAAAAAAATGTGTCTGCGCCAGCTCTATCTCTTAGTCCCGTGCCTAATATTAAGGAGAGACAAGGGAGAAAAATTCCACCGCCTCCGGCAAGTTGAAAATTTCATTAAATGCTGCTACTGTCGTCACAAGATTTGACAAACAAAAACGAATATGTTTGTTTCTTGGGGAAAACTTTTTTCAATCAGGAAAACACAGAGACCACATTTTGGTTGAAAAAGGGTTAAATGGGAAATGAGGGTTTAGATTGGTGGTGTCGTCTTTAGGTAGGTTTAGTTTTTTATGCTTTGTTTTTTGAAGCGTGAAAGCTAGTATAGGACCTTTGTTAAATTTTTGCAGTTCTTAATCGTCTGAACGTTAAAAATGCTATTTTCGCAGTAAAACGGGGAGCTTCTGGCAATCCTCAACAAGAGTGGAATAGGAAATGAAAGCTAAAATAATGTCTCAAAAACTCAAAATAAATTTTAACGGTTTAAAAGATTTTTTGCTACCAGGATGTCCTTCTGCTTCTGTGTCCTCCCGCTTAAGGTCGCTTATGTGACGCTCATCCTATTGCTTCTTTATTGTTTTTTCAGAGATCAATCCACAACGTTGTTTATAACAACAGTAGTATGTGGGTTGTGTTAAACGCTCTTTGGGCAACTGGTTTTCAGATTCTAAGATTTTTTGGCTTTTTTGGCAGAATTTGTTCCAATGGTTTTATTTCAAATTTTTCAGATTATTAGGAATGTGACTAAGCGTTTTTATTTTTGGGAAGAGACCAAAGACTAAGTTGTTTGCAAAGCATAACTACATCATTGAAACTTGAAACTTTATGCTATCGTTAATCACTTAAGTAGATCTTACATTAATTGATTGATAACTGTCCTTGCTGTTGCTGGATGCAGCTCAATTACTTTCAAAGTTATCAGGTTTTGTATTTTTGTCGTCATTTTTGTTGCATGCTTAAAAAGAGATAACAGCTGAAAACGTAGGTGCTTATTCTAGGAGTTTGTTTTTTTGGTTTTTCTATTTAAAATATTATTTTTTGGCATCGGGCATTTCCTTTAACACCCCCTGACCATATGCCAACACCAGGACACTGGGCTGCAGCAGCACAGCGGCATCTACGACCACTCGAGAATTAACGAACGAGAGTTCCATCAAAATGTGTTTTTAATCTCCGTGTCCTTTCCGCTTCCGACACTCCCGGAGTGCCCTCTCACAAATGCGTCTCGTGTAACCAGTCAGTGGCGGGCACAGACTTCCTGGGAATGTTCCGTTTATTCAAATTTATGTTCTTTGCAATAACGCTTTGAATTTTAAATGGGGTCGGGCAGATAGGGAATGTTTCAATTGGGACAGGATAAGCTGGGAAATTTTTTTGAGTCGCTTTCTGACGTTCTATATGTCTCAATTTTCGGGGACGTTCGCCAGTTTGAAGCTATAAGATCGGAAATTGGTTCATTTTTTTAGTTTTTATTTTTGGTGTTTTAACTTTTAATTTAGTATTTTTGGTCGCGTCTCGAAACAGTCTTTAAGTACCTTAACTATTTTTTATATTACTTAGATGAGATGAGTAAATTGTAGGCTTCAATTGTTCTATTTTTAAGTTGAAAACTCGAGTTTTTGAACGCCCACATTCAACTTTTCACCCTCATTTACCCCAAATCTTCGCCTCCCGCAATTCCCAGAAATATGAACAAATATCTCATTAGTTTCAGATATTCCCCAAGAACCACGCTGTCTATTTTCATCCCTCCCAAACCGCCTGAAGCTCGTTTTCTTCTCCACGCACACAGATTCATTCATCTCAAACTCATCTCATCTAAGTGCGTCCCGACCATCCCGGCCATGACCACCTAGTTCTGCAAGACCTCTCTCTTTCGCTACTCGACTCCGGCTCGCTTGCTAAACAACAACTACGACCATTTCTCGAAAAACAATTTATTCTCTCATCGAGCTACTTTCCTTAAATTTAAGGAGCGAAAGAATAGGACGCAAGATTGAAGGTTTGGAAAAACAAGGTCGGAGTAGAAGGAGGAAGAAGTAGGATAGAAAGAACTGGTAAGTGGGGGTAGTTAGACTGATAGGTATCTTGTAGTTACGAGTCAGTGTTTTTTGTTGTAATTTTTTCTGAAGTTTAGATTTATTTTTGGCACGATTTGGTCCTTACTGTCGTAATTCTAAGCGTTTAATACTGCAGATACATTAATTTTAGTGATTTTTTGTCGTTACATTTCGACTCAAACAGATTCAAACGATTCAAACTGTGTTCAAGATAAGAAACTATGGTTTTTATTCTCTTGGTCGGCCAACTCTTGACCAATCGCCCAACAAAATTGTGTCAAAGGAACAATCAAGCGAGAAATGTTGCTTCTTTAGCTTTTCTGAGTTATTTTAAGACTCCAAATTGAATTTACCGTCACAAAGTGACAAGTCAACGGCACAAATCTTTCCAATTCCGGGTTGAAAATACACTACGTTTGAATTTTTGAATCTTGAGGGCGGTACTTCTGCATATTTAAGAAACGTATGTGCTATGAATGTTCAGCAAGTTTCTCAATCAAGTGTTAAATTTTTGTTGTGCGATGCCTTTATTTTAAAAAATTTGCTTTTTTTGAATATGTTAGATAGAACGATTAAAGGCTTGAAACTCTTTAAAAGGATTTTCAAATCAAAGTGTTTTTGACAATTTGACAGTTTTCAAAGAGTTACTTTAAATTTCAAATTGAATGTCTTCCGACTCAAAGTGACAAGTCGATAACACAAATCTCAACAACGTAGGGTTAAGACCATTTTCAGATTAGATTTTTGTTTGTTTGGGGTAGGACATATTTAAGTAAAGTTTTGGAACAGGATGTTGTACTCTTAAGGATGTGAGGTTTCAAACATTCAGGTCCTTTTTTTGCAGAAAGTGTGGTGCAGGAAGTCTATTACGCTGCTAAAATTTTTGTCTAATCGCTGGTTTTTCTAACCTTTACAATGGGTCTAATTTTTCGCAACATACCTAGAGGTTTAATAGCATTCCAGATTGTTCTCCCATTCCTATACCATTTCTATGCAAACCTGCTCAAATTCATACCTACGCCTTTAGCTAAATTTAGTGTACTGTTTCATAACAACAGAATTATACAACACGGCAGTTAGGCTGTCTGCAAGAACAACAAGAAGTAAACCCCACTTACCCGTACAAATTACCAAGACAAAGGCGTCGCCGTATCTTAGCAGCCGATAAACGATAAAAGCAGCCGATAACGTTCATTGAGTTAAGTACTTTTGTGTTCGTCAGGAAGCTGAACCAGGATCTTTAGCTACGAATTGAAGATGCTATTTGATCAGCTCAGATATGGTCTGGTTTGAAATTCTGATATGTTTTAAAACGTTTTTTGCCTTTTTTCTCTGGTTTTTGTGTAATGCCTTGTTCTTTTATTGGCCTCACATTACCAAGTCAAAGCAACAACTTGCTCAAAACAAAGGCAGACAGCTACAAATCGATTTCCTCACTTTCGTTCTATATTTTATTGGGCTTTGTTAGGTCTACGCGCAGGCGTTAGTGGCCAAACTACGGCTCTTTTACTCGTATGACTAATTCATCGGCTAGAAACTTCTACTGTAGTTATTCTATATCTGGAAAAGTTCTCAAGGGGTTTATTTTTGGTGGCTCGATTTCCAAGAGTCAACTTTTTTGAACTTCCACGATTTCTGCAGGCCTGTTTTGTCCCAAAGTGCAGCTCAAACAACTTTGAAAAAATGAAAATAGGCTCTGTTGTGCCTCGCTGGAAGTCAGTTAAACCCTCGATCTAACCTACGCACATCCCACATCTGCCTACAACCCCCTATTTTCAGCCCTTTCGTCGTTCGACTTTCCAAACTTTACCGCTTTCCCCACCCCAAACAATCATTAATTTGCCTGCTCACCAAGTCCAAAAACTGATGCGCAACCGAAAACACTAATTTCCACTTTTCCATCAGCTCCTCGTTTTGTCCCTCCACTCCTAGATAAGGGTATTGTGCGGCTTCTCCGGAACTACAATTAGGGCTTTGAAAGAAAGAGTGCGTCGTCCGTCGTGCGCCTCGCGGGGTGGCAAATGTAGCTGACATCATTTTTCAAACTCTGTCGCCGCGGGGCTTCTGCTGACGGCAGTTGCTAAACCCAAAACAAACGACGATGGGCGAAAACTATTAGTATGGGAGACAATGTGGCCGTTTATGCTAATTGGAAAAATGGGGAGGGTGTGTGTGAGCGTTTGTGTGTGCGGTTTGGACTGCTATTTAGGTTTAGTGTTTGGGGAGCGAATGGTACTTAGGACTAAGGGCACATGGTTTTGAAAGGCTGAGCCTCTGTTTTATACTGTTTAATTTGAAGACCTTGAAGTCTATTTATAAGTGGTTAATTTTTGTGGCGTGACCGGTTTTTCAAAAGTCGATTTACTTAAGCGAACCCGTAGATTTTTGGTCGAACACGAACCATGACTGGTTATATCAAACTTTGTCTAATTTTCGGCCGTCATATCCGTTCGAAGGCTGTGGCATAAAGACCACAACTCCTCCTAAACTTAGCTAATAAATTCTGACTTCAAAGTTAAGCACGTCTGAGAGCAATGGTGATACATTCTATTTCCGTATTCATTCAATAGCCGGCATTCATAGTGGACGAGACGGGCGAGAAATGGCAAATCTAGTCGCGTATACATGGAGATCGTTGTGCTGGTCATACGTATTTAGGAACTTTGGATCTGGATTTCTTAAAACTCTTAGTTTAAAATAACTTTTGGAGCTTGAACAAACTTCTAAACTTTTAATTCAAAAAATTAACTAATTTTTTTGGCTCTCTTTAGCTCGAGCCAATTTTTGAGCGTAAACTTTAGGCTTTATAAAATGTCATTCTTAAATTTTTGAAAAACACAAAGTTTAGAAATAACAGAGACAGACTCTGTACGGACAAGCTGAATTTATTAAATCTGAAAGCCAAAACATCCTCAATCATTTTGAAGACAACTGGTGTTCACTGTGTCATCCACTTGTTTATACTAGTTTTAAGACGTGGATGGGACTATTGCTATTGATCTGGTGTTTTTAGCTGGTTTGTCGTTTTTTTGAGTTCACAATCTGTTTCATTCTCTGAAAAGGTTAAGACACGAATAATGCTAGATTTTACTTTTTGGACAGAGTGGAACCTTCACATTTTGACTCTGACTCTTAGGGAAACTGTTCGTCCATTTTTGCCATCTTGCTTTATTGTATTCTCTGGTATTTTGGCTCCTGCTTAAATTTTCGTTTAACATAATAATACAGTTTAATTTTTGGTGACGTACAAAGTTCGCAGGAGTTCTTAGAATTGTTGATCATTGACTTAGGATGACTTTTATGGAAACTGCTCCTCTGTTGGCCATTTTTGTCCAGCGACCTCCCTTCCCCAATCTCTGCTCCTCATCTCCCTTCCGCTCAACCTACACTCCCATTCACCCGAGCACCCTTCTTTCTGTCAATCCGCACCTCTCTCCAAAGTCCACCTCGAGTACAGAGAGTTATCTATATGCACGAAAAACGAAACCAGCGCTCCCACGCCGTCTCTTAATAGTGTTTTTGTTTTTCCGTTGTCCACTTAATGTAGGGTAACGCCGTAGAGGCGATGCCTCTTCTATGAGTATCTTTCGGGAGTGGCTACATGGGCGACGTAAATATTTGCTTCGTTTCGTTCTTTGGCGTTGAGGATCGGCGTGGGCTCTTAGGGTATGTGTCAAGGATGAACATTAGGAGGGTTAAGGGGTTAAGGGCTATTAAGGGGTTAAGGTTAAGGAATGCTAAGGTAAAGGGCTCATTTTTTGCTGATCTCCAACGTGTCAACACGGATTCAATTTTAGCGTTTTTTGCAACCGTCTTCAGGACATGTCTAAACCCGAAATTCTCATTTTAGCAAGTTCTAAAAGATTAATTTCCTTTTTTTCACCCCAACTTTAATTATTTTTGTCGATCTTTCCCTTCTCCAAAATTTATGAGCCCGAGACCTAGCCTCTAGCAATCCGCCGTCGCAGCTTCACGGTTTGTTTAGTCTGAGCCGCAGAAATTAACGCGAAAACAATTATCGGAAGCAATTTCGTTCCTCCAGTTTTAAGGGTTCAGCGAAAAGAGCCCTATACAAAGTTCATTAGAAGCCCCTCGCCCCCGGAAGTCTCCAGAGGTTTGCTCAACCCGCTGGAAAACTGACCTACGTGCGCTGATCGACATACTCAAGGGTTTATTAATTGCGATACGCGTTTGTAGTGGGAACCATCTTTTATTCACGAGGATTCGGGGTTAAGCGGTGGTTGGAGCAGATGCTTTCGGACCGTCTTTGTGTTTACAAGATCTGAATTTAATTTCCCCACTAACCAGCTGCACTTGTCTGCCAAAACAACGCATTTCACGCTCGAGCACCACCTGTATCCTTGAGTCCAACTGAAACAAACGAGGCAGATCGTTTCACGCTTGTTGCTGTTTCCTGTTTTTGTTATCAGCACCCTCCTCGGAGGCCTATTTAGTAGGAGCAGGACAACTCTAACAGATCCAGCAATGTTCCAGAACTTGTTGTTTCTCACCAATCGCGACCTTTATGTCCCAAAGTTCAGCAAGTGCTATTCGGGGCAAACCTCTATTTGGACAACCTATGCTTCCCCCAAACCTAACGTGTTCCCCACGTTTGACCAAACACCCCCCAAATGACGTGCCCTCGTAGCCATCTCAAGAGGACCAAAGATTTAAGTAGGTCCCACGACATTTCGCGCCTCACATCCAGTAGCGCTGCGCGGCTCTCGTAGTCTTCTCTTTCTGCAAATGAGTTCGGACAACCTCGTTAGAACATCATTTACAGGGCAAACACAAGCACATTCGCGGATACTTCTATGGCACTCTTGATCCCGTGTTGCTATTGAGAGCTGGAAAATTGCCGCGCGCGTCAACTCGCGTGATAAAATTGAATTAAAACGAACGAGGCGACGACGGAAAACGCGACTTTTGGTGAGTTTGAGGAGAATGTTTGTCAACGTGTTATGTTTGGCTTTGTGAGGTTAGCTTCTTAGGGCCATTTCCTGAAGTTTAGGTTGGAAGTTTCTGCTACTTTGGTATTTTGAGTTTGGTCAATTTGTAAAGCTTGAATTTTTAAGATTGCAAATGTTGATACCTTTTATTAGAATCTACCTATGCTGTTAGAATACGAGTTTTTTTGCATATTTTGGTAGTTGTTTGATGAGGTTGATGAGGTGGAGGTTGTTTGATGTGCTCTGACCATCATTCCCTTAGTCCCTCATTTCTCCGATGTGCAGCTGTTGACATTTTTTTTGTTTCGAGTTTTGATCAAAAACTAAGTCGGTCACTAATCCATCTGTCCGTATTCTTTGGCTTCTGCTTCAGTGCAAAGAGCAAACCGCGTTTATAAGGATTAAACCGATTCAGCAAGAGTTCTTTTAACTTTTATTTTAACAGTTTTTTGATGGAATAATAATCGAATTTCTTTTAACTTGTTTCTTAACAATTTAGGTTTAATTTAGGGTTTTGAGTTTTTGAGTTTTGAGAAGATCTTGAACAGTACTCAAAATAGAATTTTTAGCGTCTCTCATTCCTTCCAAGCAAACCGCGTTTACAAGAGTTAAGCCGATCTTGCAAAGTTACTTTCAACTTTTATTTCAACAGTTTTTTGGTGGAATCATGTCGCTTCTTTTAACTTGTTTCTTAACAATTTAGGTTTTTTATGGAAATTTGATAATGTTTTGAGTATTGAGAAGATCTTGAACAGTACCTGAAAGTAGAATTTTTAGCGTTTCTCAGTTCTCGCGTTTATAAGATTAAAATATAAGATGTTAAACCGCTCCAGCAAGTATTCTTTCAACGTTTATTTCAACGTTCGAGGTGTTTTTTGGTGAGGAGAGCAGTTGCCTTTTTTGGATGCACATAGTTTCAAAGGTTCCAAAGTCAATTTTTGTTCTTTTGTGTTTTCCTTCTAACACTGCTCAAAATAACATTCTTGTCCGTCCTTACTCTTTCCACCTCAACCACATGTAGAAAAGTTCTCCTCCTCGTCTCAGATTCCTATAACCTTTTGTCTGTTCAATTAGGCTTGCCGAGGCTCTCCGGCATTCCTCGAATTCTCTCTATTTTGACTATCAGTGTGTTTTGTGTTCCAGCACTTGGCCTAACAAGGCACATAGATCGAGGCTTTTTGAGTATTCTAAGTAGGGCAACTCTGTCTTATATTTATTATTTTTGGAACGAGAGGCGTGAGCCAATTCATAAGGACAAGTTGGGATTCGTGGCTAAGGAAAGTTATGCTTGAGTGGGACTGAGCCGACAAAGTTGAATAACGCGGTCAATGGGTCTATCGAGTTGGCATTTTTCGGGTTAATCTTATGTTAAGTTCCCCCTAAAGCCCTTAAGACCAGATCTATAGATCCACCTTTTCTGACGAGGTTTGACATCTGAACTTCCAAGAACTTATCTCACATTCGTCTACGCACTTCTCGCATAGTTTATTCACGCGATTCCCAAAGTCTCATTTGCAAATCCACGCGTTTAGTAAGTTTAATCACGTCCAACACGCCTTATTCCGAAAGTTTAAACCTTTGAATTTCTAAGGGATTCAGGGTATTTTAAGTCTTAAATCCTAGTCTTTAGATTTTTAAGAATCGAGATAAGACGACCTGTAGAGGACCTTGTCTAGTTTCCCGCCCTTTGACGAATTATGGCAAAGTTGTTGTTGTCAGCGCGTGTGTTTTTGTCATCGCGGAAGCCTGTTGATTAATTCTTCACCGAACTTCAGTTTCGTCGTCTGGAACTGCGAAGATTAAAACCGAACACGTCGCGATTTCCAAGTCTGGACTCCTCAAAAGGACGCGTAGGCGTAGACACTGTTTTCGTGTCCTTGTGTGCACCGCGGCGATCTTCAGGAATTCTGTACTAGGATGTGCAAACGCTCTAAGTACTCTGCCCTTCCCATTTCCCTGAGTTCGCCCTTTTCTCCACCCGTCCTCGACCCTAACAACCCCACTTAACTTAAACTTTCAAATGTGGCACTCGCTACAACAATTTCTAGAACTCACCAGTTGAGTCATTCTGTGCCTCAGGGTCCAAAATCAGACCTTCCGAGGCATTCCCATGCCATTGGTTGCGCCTCATTTGGTCTTCGACCACTTCCGCGGGAGCGCTTGCACTATTCGGAGTTTAGGACGGCAATCAGCGCCATGCGGACTCCTTTTTTGTTTCTGGAAAACTCGAAATTACGCTCAGTTTTTGCGTCCTTCGTGCAGAGGCGGTCTGTCTATAATTTGGCCCGAGGCGCCAAAGCCGAAGCCTAAAAAGTGTACTTGTACCCCGAGCTTTTGTACGTTCGTGTGGTCGCGCTGACTTGGTTAGGATCAACTTAATTCTATTTTCGAGTTTCGTCTGGGAAAGTGACGCGTTGAGGTTCATAATGGGGGAGTCTCAGTTGTACTTGACTGGTTGCGGTAGACTTGGGTGTTCTGAGGATGGTCGTGATGTTTACCCTGGAAGCTGAAATAGAGATAAGTGGATAACGCTTAGCGGTCTTATAATCGTAACGCCTTGGACTTTCATTTTTTGGTTTCCGAGTCATTCGACCTCCACTGGTCTTCTAATACTATGTTTTGCTCCCCGTATCAACTCTATTATTAAGTCTAGTTTCCGTACCCAAATTTCCTGTTATCCCCCCATCTCGACACTTTAAGAGTTCAAGATCCGGGTTCAATGTCTGTAGGTTTCTTCTAGGTAAGTCTGGTTTCTGACCGGTAAATCACGTCAACCACACGTCAGTTTAAGAACGCGTGACCTTCTTGGGATTTACAGCTGTGGGAAATCCTTATTAAGTCATTTAGATCAGATCTTGGGTCTTGGACAAAGTCATATAAATGAGAGGAGACTTCGTTTTTGACCCTTTGACAGTTTTAGGAGTTCCCGAGATAAATTATTGATGCTGAGGCCTTCCTTATTCCTTCCTGTGTTTTTACATGTTTTCGCGCTTGGATATCTTAGGAAAACAAGTTCAGGGAAGCTCAACGTCCCCAGATCGCAGGCATCCTGAACCCCAAAACCATTAAAATAGCCATTTTTAAGCGTTATTGTCAAAAACCCACATCATGCCTACAAAGTCCTTAAAGTGTGATTCCAACCCAGCTTAACCTATAATTAATTCCGTAGCCTAAAGCTGTCTAGGTGTCATCCAGACTTGACCAAAACAGATGTCTATCTTTGGGCGTCTTCGAAAAGCAAACCAAAACTGTTTATCCTCCTCCCCCAAAAGGTCATAACCACGAATTGAACCCTTCTCTCCCTCCCAGCTCTTCCGTATAGACGCCCTTTTGCGTGGCGCGGCGGTTCCGTCGCGAACAAAACAATTTAGAGCTTTCCGCTAACTCTACTTAAAGTGGTAAACCAAACAGATTATGGAAGCGCTTCTAGGGAAACAGGAACTGTACCTGACCTTTTTTTCAGTGTGCAGACCAAGCGTGTGAAACTCATGGAAATGCGGGATTTTCGTCGTCATTTGAATGTCTCATATGCTTGCGTGTTTTGTTATTGGCGGATTCGATGTACGTTTCTGTTCTTAGCTGTGCATGGTTTTGGCTACGATTTCCGTGTCGGTTCGGATCTATATTGTACATACAATCGAAGCAAGGTGAGGTAGACGTGGTTGGGAATTTCTTGAACCGGTGGCCGAGCTCTTGGCCAAGCCTGAGAGCCGGTGACTGAGCCTCAGAACCGGTGGCCGAGCCCATGGCCAAGCCTCAGAACCGATGGCGGAGCCTCAGAACCGGTGGCCGAGCCTCAGAGCCGATGGCTGAACCTCAGAACCGGTGGCTGAGCTCGTGGCCAAGCCTCAGAACCGATGACCTCTGCTCCTCCAGACCGCCGTAGAATCCCAAGTAGCCTTTGGCCTTAAATTCCTACAAACTCTTGACCTCACAATCTGTCCTTATATCTTCCCACCTTCGCGCGCCTTTCAGCTTAGCCTCAACGTCATTTCCTGCCCCGTTCTGGTAAACACAGTCGAACTCTCCCTCTCCCTTGCTCAGAAACAAAAGCTCGAAACCGTTCTTCGTTTTCCCACGAGAACCTATTCTTAGCCTGCTATTCGAATCTCTCCTGACCTGAAAAAGCCAATCGCCCGACTTCCTCAAAACTCCAATTATGGCCCCCGCGACGCCGCTAGATTGCGTCACAGCACTGCTGCTAATCGGATAACTCAATTAGGCGTGCATTCGCCCGGGCTTTGTTCACAAAGAGTCCACTTCCACATTGGCACTGCCCCTAAACACACATGGCTCTCGAATTCTCCCGAGCCATTTGTACCCCCCTACCAAGAATCCAAGAATCCGTGGCTGCGCGAGTTAACTATCCGCATCTGTTATTCATTTACCGGCTTCATAAATCAAATTAATTACCGCCTTTCGCTTGCGCGCAGGTGGTTCGAGTCGAGTCGAGCGAGAGCCTAGATTGAGTTTTTGCTCGTATTCCAGATTCAGAAATCAGCGTGTCATGGACGCTGACGCCGGTGGTCAGCCGATTGCCATCTCCCTCAACGACAAAGCTCAAGGTGGGTTTTTAGGTCTTAAGATCTTACTTTAAAGTCTGAACACGTCAGGCCGACTTTTCCTAAACGCGTATTTACATCGCTTAAGTCTGAAAATGCGAAAAATAGTTGTTAGGGAAAAGTTGAAATCCGCTAATTCGCTGTTTTCGTTTTGGGACCCCAAAAGCACACCTCATCGGGAAATTCCAGTGTGCCTGGCCTGCATCAGTCCACAAAGAGACCTCCCCTACCCTTTAATCCAATTTAAGCGCTAATTCTGTTTTTTAAGAATCTGGTTCCTTGAAATGTTTTCGGAAGCGGAAAACTGTTTTCTGATATTGGCCTAGGACAAACCAGCGCCGGCGACTGGGCTTGCCCTTAGCCTAAGCAGAAGCTCTTACCCGTTCCAGAAAAACTTCCAGAGGATCTCAGAAGATCCAGCTGAGTCTCCATGGCTTCTTT
Source organism: Steinernema scapterisci (assembly GCA_000757745.1). Classification (NCBI taxonomy): domain Eukaryota; kingdom Metazoa; phylum Nematoda; class Chromadorea; order Rhabditida; family Steinernematidae; genus Steinernema; species Steinernema scapterisci. The sequence goes on from KN167390.1 coordinate 16,689, forward strand.
CGTACTACGGCTTAATCAAACTCCCGGGTCACGCGCATTTCTTGCAAACCTCAATTCCTGTTTTCGTGCGGCTTGGAAACTTGGCGCTTTTAGGTCTTGTGACCACGTCATGCCCCCATGTTTTGCTGCTACATGCCTGACCTGAAAAATTATATTCTCTGTTTATGTGCCAAATCTTGAGATGCGTGACAACATGTGATTTGGGGGTATAAAAACACCTGTTTGTTTTTTTGACAGGGTACGAAAGGGACAACGGGGGGTCAGGGTCTAACGAGGATTCCCTGAAAACGGCCCTAAAATGCACTCTCACTTTGACAGCTTGTTATGCGTGCAAATGAAGCCCGCGAGCTTTTGTCAACAATCCCGAGAATTCTAAGTTTTGGAAATTCGGGGGTGGCCATGGTGCAGACTTCAAGGTAAAGTCCAGTTCATATTTTACGCATCGCGTGTCAGGAATTTCCGAATTTCAAAAATAGCTTAAACCGGAAGCACTTTAAACTTTGGGTCCGGTCTCGACACGAGCGTGTCAGGACCCGGAGAATCTATGTTTTTTGATTTTCTGATCTCTGCGATGCGTAACTTCAACTACAGAATCTTCAACCTCATTAAAAGTCGACCTCCAATTATCCGCAAACCTGTCCTCGAGCCGCCCTATCCCAACCGCATAAACTGATCTCGCCGTGCTCCCTTAACAACCTCTTCTCCATGTTCTATTAAGTTATATTCAGTGGCTATTTATTTGCACTTTTCCATGCTCGTATTATGCTGCTGGGAGGCTCACTCTTTCCCCCTACAGCAGGAATTGACTTTAGAGTCGGGTGTGGGCTTGTAAGCGCTGGAGACGAGCAATTCCCACCTCCCCCTGGAGATCAAAAACACGCAATTTGGCTGCCGATTGCCTGTTTGAAGCTTTGATTCTGTGTGTAATTTAGGCCTGTTTTCATGTTTGCACATGTAGTCGGAAAGGCGGATTCAGATGTCTTAAAGTCTAAACGCCGAAAAACGAGATCTCGGGTAATTGGGGTTCAAAATCAGACGTGACATTTGAGACTTTAAGGTTTATTTGTCCTCAGGATTTAAAGTCGTTTTTGAATCGTTTCAGAATTGCCAGAAATGGAAGAAGAATCCAGCCAGCTGCTCTTCTCCCTGTCGCTCTTGTGCACCCTGGTCATGGTGATCATGTGCATGGCCGGAGTGATCGGGAACTCCCTTAGCCTCTTCATCTTCACGAGGCCCTCGTTTCGGAAAAGATCCATCAACGTGCTTCTGGCCGCACTGAGTGCGTCGGACTTGTGTCTCTGCCTCCTGGCGATTCCGGTCTTTAGTATCAGCCAGCTTCAGGCGCTTGTTCCAAGTAAGTTCTAGCCTTAAACCCAAGGTCACTCTTCCACCGTATCCTGCAAAACTCGTTAGCCCCAAAGTCCACCTCTACCTGTCCTAAAATGTGTTTATTTCCAGGCCTCTCAAAACTCGTCGCTGCCAACGTGCTCCTCTTCGCCTACCCCGTCACCCTAATGCTGCAAAGCATGAGTGTCTGGATGCTGGTCACCATCACTATCGACCGCTACCTCGCCGTGTGCCATCCTTTCACCGTAAGGATATACTGCACAACGTAGGTTTCACATCATTAATTTAATTTAAACAACATGTTTTCGTCGTTAAAACGGCTAATTCCGCATTAGCGGCTGTCGCCAGGTGTGCGTCGTCGGGGTTGAGTGCATGTTTGTGGCATTGGGAATAGGTTTAGAGCTAACAATGGCAGACAAAAGACAGAAAGCTAAGGAGAGACTAGAAAACCATCAAAACAAAAGACCTTGACAATGGAACCAAGGCGGAATCGAACCCATCCATGACCCAAACCGGATGCACCAAATTCACACTGAAGACAAGACTCATTAGAAATGCTCAACTCCCCAATTTCAGGACCCGCGCTCTGATCACAATCGGCCTGATAGTCCTCTTCGCCGTTGGCTACAACTTTGTCCGTTTCTGGGAATGGACTCTCAACACCGAAAGCGACGGAACGCAAGTCGACGAAGTCATCCAGCCTCTCCTCCGCGGCGACCGAATGTTTATGCTCCTCTACCAGAACATCGCCACACTCATCACTCAATTCTTCATTCCACTCCTCGTTCTCTGCATTTTGAACCTCGAGGCAAGTTTTTTGTTTTGTTTTTTGAACAAAACAACATGTTTTGGACGTGAAATTTGGGTGATCAAGCGTGAACATCCGTAGTCCGATATTGAGTTTGGCACTGCAGCACGTCATGTGCAATCAAGTCCATTTTCAGTCCAATTTCAGCGCGTAAATTGCGTTGGTCACCGATGATTATTTAATAATTTCGCACTGACTCCTAAGAACAAAACGATTCGTCATTGGGGTTGTGAATAACAAAGTGGGGAACTCGATTTGGGGGGAGAACTGACACCTGCCGCAGGTTTAGGCTGAATTGTGGAAGAATGTGACGGGGAACTAGACGTACAACTTGAAGAAAATGCGTAAAATTTAAAAGAACTCAAAAAATGTTTAAAAAAAAATTAAAATAGCTGCTAAGGGATTCGAACCTGTCACCTTCTGTGCGGCGAGAAAGCTTGCTAACCGCTGCACTACTCACACAAACCTGAAGTTCAAGAATCGCTCCCCATTTTGACTGTTTGAGACAAACTTACCGGTCGGTTTCCGACCGATCTCTAATCTTCCAGATTTCCAAAATTATTTTTCGAGACTTTTTATTTCCAGACAGATTAGATTAGATGTTATGTCTGAATAACTCCATTTTCGAGTCAGGACCTAACCCAATTTATTTCAGGTTGCTAGAGCGATTCTCCGAGCTGGAGAAACCCGTCGCGAACTCGTCGCCAGCGAGAAACGAGAACACAGCACCGCCAAAATGATGCTCTTTGTCGTCATAGGTAAGCATTGCCTACCGTAACCCAATCCTAACCTCTCCCTCTTCAGTTTTCATCTTCTGCTACACCCTCAGCTTCATCCTGAACCTGGCGGAAATCCTCGACGAAGACCTTTTCCGACAACCGATTGGCTATCTTCTCAACGACGTCAACAACATCCTCGTCGTCATAAACTCGTCCTCTTCGTTCATCTTCTACACCAAGTACTCCAGCAGGTAATCCGAGTTTTCCCACTTCATCCTGACCCTCATCGCAACCTATTTCCAGATACCGCAGCCAACTAAGGACGATGTTCTTGATCCGGCACATCGCCGCCCGTTGGGATTGCTGTTTCCTGCCGCATCATATGCGACGAGCCGACGGAACCGCCGAGTATACGACAATCACCGGAATCTCGGGAAAAGTCAGCTACTACGAGAAGAAAGGGAGGAGCAACTTGTGACGCCAGAATGGATACCAATCGATCAATCGAACTACGGGTGTTTCGCAGCTTTAGGGCATTTTTCGAGCGATCTTTCTGAACATATTGTGCACAATTTTTCGACATTTTGTGATTATTTGTTTTGTCCATTTGTAATACATATCAGCTCTCTAAACCCTACAATCTCAGAGCTCCAACGCCCTTGTTTTCGACCCAAGTTTGTAGCCTAGACGACGTCCATTGAAGGCTGAAAAATGCCCCTTCATTTGGGCCGAAGAGTAGGCGGCGACACAAACTACGCCACGCTTCACTGCACCTTGTTGACGTTGGCGTGTTTTTGTGGCCCCGAACGAATTGAGGGAACCGAAAATCTAGGGACCGAAAGAAAACAAAGCTGTCAACGCCAGAACACCCGCCGAACCGATTAATTCAAACCGTCAATACACGTCACATGCTCATTTCTTGTCCTCATAGCGGATCATGTCATAATGACGCTCGAAGCGGCCCTTCTTCATCACCTGGCCGGAGGGGAAACGGATGAATCCTTGCACTTGGATGCTGTAGTACGTCCTGTTGTCCACGTAGTACTTCAGGAGTTTGTACGGGCTTGAGAACAGCGGCGCTTCGGTGTCCACGCAGTCCAGGAAGTAGTACGCCTCTTCGCCGACGAACGCTTGGGTGACCTTGTAACGGCGGAACCGGCCTTGGAACGTCTTGTAGTAGATCATGAACTTGTGGCTCTGATGATGACGCTTCAGCTTCCTCAACCGCACGTTTCCGTCCATCGGACAGAGTCGGAAATCGCCCGTCTTCATATTCAGCAGCGACGCTTCCAGCTCGTACACATTTGGCGAATAGTACCTGAAATGAATATTTCAACCTCTGATCAAAACCCCAAATAAACTCACAGCTCCAAAATCTCCTTCGACGACGTCATTTTTATCCCTTCGCCGTCGATCGGATCTACAGGAGGCACTCGGGCCAAGTGCGATTTGTCGATTGTGATCAGGATCTCGCTGGGGAGGTCTTCGTTCTCTTCGTCCGCTTTCGGCTCCTCTCGGATCGGCTTTTTCGGCTTCCTTTTCTCGCGAATTTTGCGGCAATCCTTGCACTTACATTTGCAGGTGCACTCGGTCGAGGAGACGGTGTCCTTGGAGTAGCGCGACTGGGCTTCAGCGCTGAGATCATCTCTGATGTCCTCGTCGTCCAGGAGCTGGAAGAGAACAGAATTAAACCATTTTGTCTTGGTCGAAAATCCCAAAAACTCACCGAAACATATTTCTTCCTCTTCGGCGACTGAGCATTGAAGTGGCCCACATTGTAGTACAGCGACTCCGTAGGCGAATCACTCGGTTTCGGGTCTTGCTGACACTCCGCGACCTGAGCCTCCGAAATAGCCGAAGTGTCCGTGCTCAGCACCTCGTCCAAATACGCGAAATTGTCGCTTCTGCATGGCGGCCTATTCGGGAATTTCTTCGGCTTCTCGCGCTTGTTCTTCCGCTTCACTAAACTCACTTTCAGGACCACTTTCCCACATTCAAGACTCACCTCGCTTTGACGCAGTCCTACTCGACGACGAATTCTTCTTGGCGTTCTTCTCCGCTTCCCAATCCGAAGCGCCGTCTGCACAGCGTTGCACCATGTCGCGTAGTTCGCTCTTCGACTTCCAGTTCCCGGGGCACGACCGGTCTCAAAATGATGTGCGACGAATGACCTAACGGACGACTTGGTGAGCTTACGGCGCAAGCAGACATGTCTCGTCTACACGTAGTCTGCTAGGCTAATATCGGAATCATAAATCGGACTCTAAAACATCAGATAGCTTCGCCTGTCTAGACAGAAGTGGTCTACAAAATTCATTCCCAACTTCCCTCTCGGGAGGTCCGGTCGTGCCCTAGGCGTCCCCAAAACCCAAAATCTTAGCAGGATTTATACGCCAAAACCAAGATGGAAACTAACAACAAAACTTCTATTATTCTTTGCGCCTTCTTCAACTCACCATGGCAATGGTGGACGGGCTTTCCGTGCGCAGCGGCGTTTTCTGGATGTTGTCGTTAACGTCCAGTGTTTCCTGCGCCTTCGTTCTGGCCGGCGTTTTCCTCTTGGTGCCCTTGGCTTCCGTCTTCTCCCGACTATCCTGAGTCTTCTTGGCATTCGCCGCTCGGGCTTCAATCTTCTTCAGCTCCTTGACCAGGTACGCTTCTTCGTCCACCTGAATGGTTTCCTTAGTCTCATCTCGAAGTACTTTCGATCCTTACCTCTGCCTGAGTACGGTATTGCAACTTCTCCTGCAATTCTTGCCGAGCCTTCATCTCCTCGAGGTTGTAGTTAATCTTAGGGACGTCGACGCCACGGACTTCATTAAGCTTGTCCTGGATCCCGTAGTAGCGATCCTTCAGGTATTCCTTCGTGCGATTCTCGTTGGGGAAACGCTGCCGGTCCCAGTGGGAAGCGATGACGATCCAACGGAAGGAGAAGCGCTGGCATTGCTCCAGGAGGTAATCTGTCTCCTCCTTCGACCACTCGGGGTTCGCCAGGTGCTCCGCGTATTCCTCTTCAGTGTACTCGAGAACGTCTGGCCCCTAAAAATAAAGCTAGTTAAGGAGAACTTTAAATGAGTTCCTTACCCGCATGGGATGTTTCGGGAATGGCGACTCGGGCTTTTCGCCGACGCGACACCAGCGCTTGAACTTCATTCCATCGGTTCGGCCGGGGATGTCGATTGCTCGGACTTCCCAGGCTCTGGTTTGTCGGTTCCGGATCTACAAGAGAACATCTTAGAACTTGATTCAAGATCTCGTCACACTTGCCATGTTGTTTTCAACGAGATACTTGACCTTCGGCTTGCCCTGGAACGAAGCGATATGTTCTTTCCCGTCGTCGCAGGTCTTCAGCATCTCGAAGAGTTCTCGGTTCATCCCATCCGGTCGCTTCAGGTCCGATCTTTTTTTCTTGTATGAACGTCTCTAAAAACGGAATTCTTACACTCACGATGCTTAGAAAGAAGGCTTACCTTGGAGCTCACATCGGTCAAGTTGAGAAAGGGCAGCTGCTTCTGGGTGTCAGGAGTGGACGGACCCGGTTGGGTGCCCATTATGCCCTTGAGTCCATCCATGGTTCCACTGAAAACAAGGAAAATTTAAGGATTTAGACTCGTTTCAAGATCACGAAAATAACACGAACACACGACACAGGACGAAGTTTACTAATCGACACGAAATTCAACATTTGCGACCAAAGGACACCCTCTTCGCGCTCAAATCCAGGACCGATTCCACGATTTTCTCGACTTCCATTTCTTCATTCTCCGTGAAATCGCTCGCGATGTTCAGGTAGTTCCGATACCCATCTACATCCAACGGCTCCAGGACGTGCTTGGCAATGAAGAGGACAACGCGCTGCTGGAGCTCCGAAATTCCCATAAATCCAGCGATTTCGAATAGCGTCCATAAGCGCTTCTTGTCAGCGTTCAGGCGCTCGAAGAAGCATCGGTCCCAACTGCTTAATTCCGTGCTGCGATCCACCTGAACTTCGCAATTTCAGAATCTCGGAAACGTAAAATATCGACTTACGCGTTCTCCGATAGGTTTGTCCTTGTGTTTCTCCAGCCAGCTGATGACGTTGATGACATCGAGGCGCGGGAACGGAAGTGGAATCACATCATCGAAGGTCCAAGTTTCGGTGACGAGGCACATATTCACGAAGAGTTCCGAGTGGCGAAGCGCGTGCGAAGAGACCACGAAGCGTTGGCTGTTCTCCGCGAGCACGCTGATGGGGACATCCGGGATCTCCTTGATGGGTTTCGGCTCGAATCGGGAGAAGTCGTCCGGAATGTTGTCCTTGCGCGGCGAGGTTTCTTGTGGAGATGATGGTTTGTCCATAGTCGCAGAGAACCGACTGGTCTTTGTGAAGGGCGGCCAGAAGAATGAAGCGCGGTCGAGGTGGTTGTCTGAAAATTCAAGAGACGTCTGAAACGCGACGTCTGTACATTGAAACGGCGCAAATCGAGACACAAATTCATGAGAAACAGACACCGGCCAGACACAATCTCGGATCTCAGACAACTCGCAGCCGTCTGGATCCCGACGCGTCTCTGCGGTTCAAATTCGAAACTCGTTCGTGTAAATCTCACTCGTTCGTCGGCAAAGCATGGCGCTCCGTTGTACACGCAAGAGAGATGGAACTGTGGATCCCGTGAAGCCTATCCGGCCACAGAAAGATCCAAAATATACGAATTGTTCCACAAAGACAGCAAATCCTGGACTAAAAGGCTTCCGAGCTTCGTGTCTTCCTCTGAACGCAGGCGACTTCAGATTCAGTCCGTGTTAAATTGGTTCTCGAAGTGGCATCAACGTCCGTAAGCTTCGTGTCGCTGGTGTAAATCGTGGAGGAGACCCAAATAAGCGAACTCTGGGCCGTGGGTTGCGTGAAATCCAAAGATTCATGGGATGATTGAGTCGGGTCCGATCGGATTCTTGATGCTAAAATCGAATTCATCAATTTCAATCCTGAACTTTGAAGTCTCACCTTCTCTTGGACAGTTTCCCTTATCAGCTTCGACATCTGCTATCCTCGCATTCGATGATTCTGGAGTAGATGATGAGGCATGATCCTTGAGATACTCAGGAAGGAACCAATTCCTATGCAGGATGATCGTGAATAGGAGAGCAACTGTGAGGATGAGGGCCACAGGCGTGAGAGTGATGAATCTGTTGTAGCTTGTGTTCATAGAATCTCTGGAAACAAGGCATTAATATGGAGATATTTGGGTTTGGACCTACGCGCAGTGCCGATTTCGAACTGTTCGCCAACGTTGCTTTGGAGGGTCGCGTAGAAGTGCTTCGGATTTTCTGAAATTGACTAACGATAATATGGGCGTAAAAGAGAGCTAAGACGGGCTCGAAAATGAGCCTTTTACACACCCTAACCAGATCTCAAATACGTGGATATCGCCTATGAAATAGAACAGTGAAATATCAACTTACGGCGGAAGGGGAACGGAGATTCGCCGTGTAGTCGTCGAGCATCTAAACGAGATCGCATCAGTTTCCAAGGAATCGAATTCCAAACTTACTTTTCTTCGGAAACCTGGAGTAGTTGACCGTACATCAGAGCCACATCTCTCTTCAGTTGGGAGCAGTTGAGCGGCGAACTTCCTCGTTGGCTTTCATCCGCATTCACATCGTAAATTCCTCTGAAATTCAAATTTCAGAAACACGCAAGAACGAAGACACTTACTGGCTTAGCGGAATCGCCAAAATGTCGTCTTCATTGGCCAAAATCACTTCTTGGCTTTTCACAGGGACGAACATGCAGTAATCAGGGCAGTTCTCGATCTCGCGCTTGGAAACGTCGGAGTAGAAATCTTCCTTGGTGATGAACACATCGCAGCTGCTGTGGTCAAAAATGACGCTAAGGAATCCGGGCGTCGAGGTGCAGTTGGAATCGCCCTGAGAAACCTGGAACGCAAAGGATACAAGGAGCAGAGGACCCAAGGACGCGGCAAGCATCACGACCGCTTCACAGCTTCGCTGAGGATGGAAATGAATCTAGATGTGAACGGCGAGACGTAGACACATGTCAGACCCAAAGAAATGGAACCGTGTCTGAAAGGATCAAGAGCAGAGACGCAGAGTAAACCGGCGAAGTTGCCGGCAAAAGCCGCCAAACTTGTGCCATTTTCCTAGATCTACGAGTTCCATACGACCTAAAATAGTGAATTCGTGGAAGCGACGCAAAGTGAAAATAGCGAGATCGCCGCCGGAAAGCAGCTTGGGCCAACTCTCCAAATCTGCGAGTTCAATTCAAAACGATGATAATGGTTCTTAGACCTCACAACTGTCGACAACCAAGAACAAAACTGGACAATGATTTTATGTACATCTTAAACGGATAAAATTTACAGGAAACGCGAAACAAACATTTATAGCGATAATCAAGCCTTTTTTGATGAACTTGGATGCTTCTTCTTGAGGATCAAATCTTCGAGCGAATCTTCCATGAGTAGAAATCCTCCCTTCTTGTTCGGATCTTCAATGGTTCATGCCGGCGAAGGTTGTACGACGACTTCGCGCTTAGCCGCGGGGAGGCGCTTCTCTGGATTCTTGGCCTTCTTTGCTTGCTCTTGATTCTTGTCCTTCTTTTCATGCTTGAGTTTTCGAGACTCCTCCCAATTCTGGACTAACGGTTGCCATCTGACGATATGCTCTTCCGTCGGGATGTATGTCGCCTTAATCGGGAGGTGGTTATTTTCTTCTACCACCGCAGGCACTTTCAGGTACATCCACTTGCCCTCAGTCTTCTCTTGCGTCCCCTCTAGCTTCGGCTTCACGCTGCGTGTCGACTTGTTCATCTGGGAGGAAATCGTCTGAAACAATTCATAGAAGTGACGCAAAAAGAAAATAGCGAAATTGCCGTCGAATACCGGCCAGAGTTGGGTAAATTCTCCGAATCTGGAAATTCCATGTCACCTAACATAAAGATAATGCTTCGCAGATCTCAACACTGCCGACAACCGAGAAACAAACACAACTGAACAAATCTTTTATGTACATATCAAACAGAAAACAAAATATATACAAGTAACGCGAAACAAACATCTATGGTCAACCTGGATACTCCTTTCCGCCGATCACGTCTTCGAGCATACCTTCCAGGATGCCGTCGACTGCTGCATAGATCTTCCGGGACTCTTCCGCTTCTTCAATGGTTCTAACCGGCAAAGGTTCTATGACAAGTGTGCACTCAGCCGTGAGGAGGCACTTGCACTTATCCGGAACCTTGACCTTCTCTGTATCGTTGGCTTTTCGAGACCTCTCTGACTTCCGGGCTAACGATCGCCAGCGGTCAAACTGCTCCTTCGACGGCTTAGCTTTCGCCTTAAACGGGAGGTGTTGATTTTCCTCTTCCTCCGAAGGCACATTCAGGTATATCCACCTTCTCGGAGTCTTCTTTTGCGTCCGCTTTAGCTTCGGTCGCGCCTTCCGTGTCGGCCACCGCTTCCGCGCAACCCTATTCACTTGGGCATGACTCAGCTGCGGCTTATCTCTCTCTGCCTGAGCGCGCCGCTTCAGGCGTTGAGAGCGACGCACAGTCATCTGTAATTGACAGAAAAACCTTAATTCCAATCTCAAAACACGACAAATATCTAAGAACGCGAGCGCAACCATCACAACTGAAAAATAGGCAATTTTTGGGAGTCTTCCCATCACAACAATCCCGGAAAACTTTGGCCTAGCGTCAAAATCCCTAACGTGACAAGCCTCTCTCTCGCTCGTCTCGTTAGGACAGTTCCTCGTGTATAATCAGGTTAATCGTGTCAAGACAAGCGGTTTGCAGCGATTCTGAAACGTTTCACACCCACCGGAGGAAAAGTGAAATGGCGGCCTCAAAGGTACCTACGGTTTGTGAAACGTTTCACGACCGGTCTGAAACGTTTCACATCCGGTCTGAAACCGGTCTCGCCGTCTGAGAAAAAGTGAAATGGCGGACGGAGAGACACTTACGGTTTGTGAAACGTTTCACTGCCGGTCTGAAACGTTTCACGACCGTTCTGAAACGTTTCACAACCGCTTCGACTGTCTGAGGAAAAGTGAAATGGCGACCTCAAAGGTACCTACGGTACGGGCCGCCTTGTGAAACATTTCACACCCAAAAGTGAAATGAAAGTTCGCCCGATCCAAGGATGTCTCGTAGACAAAACCGAGCCGTTTGCCCTAATATGTCTGACAGGCTTAAAGAACGTCTTCGAGCGTCTCGACTCTTCATTCGACGAAAATTTTAGCTGCGAGGTGGTCGGTCGCGTGAGTGTCCGAATAATTGAGGTAAGCATTATCCTGATTTGCGCTATTTCCCAGCATTTCCATAACCGAATCTTCTCTCATTTTACGCATTTCAGGTTCGCAGCCACAAGTACGAAAAATGCCACCAAAGGCTCAAAATCGTGGCAGTGCCGGAAAGCCGAAAAAAGCTGCATTCGGGCCGGTGTCTCCGCACCGGTCCTTGGATGAAACCAGGAAACCTGCGCCAAGGAAGCTTCCTCCGGGAGCAGCAGCGGCCAAAAAGAAGGTTTCCAAGGGAATATCGCAAACTGATGAATTGAACTCGAAGCAGAAGGGGAAGACGCAGAAGTCGAAGGCCAACAAGCCAAGACCGCCTGGGAAAATGAGCCAGAATGAGGTGAGCCAATAATCTCATTTGGAGTTCTTAATTTCCAATTTTTCCTAGACCGCGAACAAGGTCTCGTTCACCATGGCTCCAAAGGAAGATCGCAAGGCCCTGGAAGAAGGTGAACAGCTTCACGGCAACCACGGAACCTATATTATCAGGGGTAAAGTGGGCGCCGGAGGCTTCGGAGACGTCTACAAGGTCGTCAAAAGTGGCGAAAAAACGGGGAATTTCTACGCTTTGAAGACGGAAATCGCCGATGTCAAGTCTTCGAAATTGAAGGCTCGTTTTGCATTACTTGCTCCCGAATTTTCATACGTCATTTTTAGCTCGAAATTCTGATCCTTCAAGCTGTGAAAGGAGATCGAAGACCCAGGGATGAAGACGGGAAACTGCTGTATTTTCCTGAATACTACGACAACGGCAAAACTCCTTATGTGACTTTCATGGTCATGGATCTACTCGGACCTAGCGTGGACGATTTGAGGAAGAAAAGGTGCACAAATGGGTTCAGGTTTGAATTTCACAAATTTCTATGATTGATCAGCTCGTTTCAGCCAAGCGACAGCCTTCAAACTCGCCCTGAAGATGCTGGATCCGATCAAAGAGCTCCACAACGTCGGCTACATCCATCGCGATATCAAACCTGGGAACTTCTGCATTGCGATAAACCCGAACGCTGAGGATCTTTATATTCTGGATTTTGGGATCGCCGTGCTGTATCAGGAAATCAATGGATCGCATAAGTAAGTCGACTGTTTGAGTTCCCGATTTCTTATTTTGGCCTTTCAGGAGAGAGTCTGACAAGCGGCTCTCCTTCGCTGGCACCCTCCCATTTTGTTCCCGTAACAGCCTCAAGCATCGACTTGTTTCACGTCGCGACGACATGGAATCATGGCTGTACATGTTCTTCGACCTCTGCGACAGAAACTCGCTCCTCTGGAAACGAATTCGGGACCCAGAAACTGTGCTCAAGTTCAAAGAAGACTTCTTCGAGAATGTCATGAGTAAGACTTGAGCTTGATTGCGAGTTTTAATGCTCAGCTGTTTCCAGAGGACAAGAACGTAAATGACAACTCGTACGATAAATTTCGCGACTTCAAGAAGATTGTTTCCATGGTCGGGAGGATGACGTTCTACGACGACCCACACTACGACAAGATCAAGGAGGAGTTGAAAGAAGTGGCGAAAACGTTGCACGTCGAATACGAAAGGCCGTACGACTGGGTTGGCGCAGGAACGACGACGTCCGAGGAGCAGCGGGATGACCAGAACAAGAAGAAGGATTCCAGCCTCGCGAAGAAGGTCAAGAAGTCGGGAATAGAAAGACCAGAAGAGGAGAAGGAGCAGAGAAAGTCGGCATCTGCGGATGGCGGCGAGAAGGCGAAGAAGAAGACAAGCCTGCTCGAGAAGGATGGTTCCAAGTTGCAAGCGGATGCGAAGAAAGAGGAGTAGTGGTAGATGTTGGTTGTATATAAATTCGAGGTATGTTGGGAAACTCTGGATCTGCCGTTATCTGGTTTCATGTTCCCAAAATGACGTTTGGGATAAAAACTTTGCAGAAAAAGCGAGAGGTGCAGGCTGCATCTTAATTACCACTGTATGGAGGCGCCTTTAGCTCGTGACCCCGCATCTGATCAGGCATTTTTCTTGTCGAAAAATGCCTTTAAATTCCTTGTTTCCATGCTTCCCATCGACCATCAGCCATGCTTGCTCTCGTGCTCTTCGTGGTTTTGGGACTCGCTGATTCCAGGCCTAATCCTGAAACGTAAGTCATCTTCCAGCGTATGCTCCTAAATTCCCATTTCAGGAATCACAAGATTCTCCGCCTGATCCCGGGGAACGACGCCCAGTTTGAAGCCTTATCAATATTCTATGAGGAGCGGTTATTCGGATTGGAATTCTTGGGAGGACGTCCAAAGCCAGAGGCTACTTTGGACGTCAAGATCGCCGACGACCAGGAAGAGAATTTCCTATGGCTGTTGGGAAGGGAGAAGATCGATTTCGTCCAGATGTGAGTTGCGGAACGTCATTTCACGGTTCTGAAAGTGTGTTTTCAGCTTTCCCACGGATTACGAGAAGCGCCCCGACAGCTTAGCTCCTCTTGACAAATGTGGAATCTTCGAGTTCGGTATCCCAGAAAATCCTATTCGGGTCTAATTCTCTGTTTAGGCAAATACTGCGAGTACAATGCCATGATCCGATACATAAAACGACTCGCCTCAACCTTCCCAGAACTTACCAAAATTGCGAAAATCGGCGAAACGTATCACGGAAGACCAATAATGGCAATCAAGGTTGGGAACCAAGGCAAGAATCCGAAGAGATCAGTTGTCATCGACGCTGGAATCCATGCCAGGGAGTGGGCAACCAGCCACACAGCGCTGTATTACGTGAACGAGCTGATCCATGGCTACGGCAGAGATAAGAACATAAGCCAGCTTTTGGACACGCACAACGTTTGGGTAGTGCCAAACCTGAATCCGGATGGATACGAGTATTCGAGATCCGCGGACCTGAAGGAGGTCAGATGGTGGAGGAAGAATCGAGGACCTCAACGTTTCATCAACGGATCCGACTGTTCTGGCGTCGACCTGAACCGGAATTTCGAGTTCCATTGGGAAGGTAAGGCAACTACGGTAGCTCAAATCTTGCAAAAGCTATTTTCAGAAGGCGAGCATGCCAAGGATCCCTGCAGCGTTGAGTACCACGGATCTGAGGCTTTCAGCGAGCGTGAGTCCAGGTAATCTGTCCTTCTCTACCGTAACCCAATCACTCCCGTTTAGAGCCATCCGAGACCTTCTTAACTCCCCGGAACTGCTGCACAAGACTGACCTGTATCTCACCGTCCACTCCTACGGAGGATACATCCTGTTCCCCTACAACCACAAGCCCGATTCCTACCCTGAAGATCATGACCAATCGGTAGCCCATAGCTCTTTTCCCGTGTTCTAATTCACTGATTTCAGAAAAGCGTGGCTCAGACTGCTGCAGAAGCTATAAACGCAGCTGGAAACGCGAAATATGAAGCTGGAACTGTCCCAAGTCTTTTGAAGTATCTTGCGGCAGGAGCCTCGATGGATTGGGCTAAGAAAACCGCGTCAGTGAAGCTGTCATATACGTTCGAATTACCCCCGAAATTGGGTCCGAATGCAACGTTTCAGCCTCCGCAAAGGGAACTTCTAGGGTTAGCTAAACAGAACTGGGAAGGAGTGAAGATCATGTTGGATGCTGTTTTGGGTTTGTGAGAATGAAAAAGATGAACAAAGAAAGTTTTATTGCGTTAAAACTCAGTTTGTGAATGTGGATCTTCCATCGAATGTACCTTGGCTAGGTATGAACGGAGTCAGAAGGAATTCTCGAAGAGTCGGAAGACGGTCGTTCTGAGGATATGGATGTGGGGGAGCTTGAATTCGCGGTCTGGCTGGAAAATTCTGAGATTGGATATCGCGTAGAAGCGATTCAGGATTCAGCGCGTATTCCAGAGTTTGCAGAGGGTTTGGAACTCTGGGCACTGCAGCCGTCTGGCGAATTCCAGGAGCGGCAGGTCTTGCAAAGGGACCTTCACGGCGGACGGCCTCCAATCCGGCCATATTCGAAGCCGGAATGTTCATCTTACTCCTCAGTTTCTGGACTAAGGCGCCGTTCTTGCTTTCCATCCTGCTCAGAGCCATCTGCATTTCGGCGTCCATGAAAGTGGATTGGACCAATTTCTTGATTTCCAGCCATTCTTTCTGCTCGCGCTCAAAACCTTCGATGGTCTTATAAGCTCCTTGAAGCTCTTCCTGGGCTTCAACTTCTCCGAACTGAGATCCGGAGAAATACAGTCTCCCAATATTGGATAGGCTTTGCCGACAAGTTGGGCATTTTCCAGAAGCTTCCAGGCAACGCAGGACGCAGTCTTCGTGGTAAACGTGGCCGCAGTTGTTGGCTAAGATCGGCTTCGAAGAATCCAGCCAGTCGAGGCAGACGGGGCAGTCGAAGCGTTCGTAGGAAGCCATTTTCAGGTGTGTCTGGTTGTGATGTGGATGTTGGGATTTTGGGTTCTTATAAGGAGTGAAAGAGATGCTTAAGAGAATCTTACATCAGCACTACTTTGCATGGTTCTCCGATTTGGGAATCCTTAGGCATCACTTCCAGCTTGAGACTCGCTTCCGGCGTCTATGTCTGGAGTTTGCCCTAAAATCGTTTCGCGACGTCTGAGAGGACCGGCTTGTCGTGAACTGAACACTCAAAACAGACCTAATCTGTCTGAAAATTCTATTTTCAGCTCCAAAGATATTTTGGACCGGTCGTTCCCGGCCACCACCAACCGCTCAAACGGCCTCTGCTACCCCAGAAATGAACATTTCCAGACTTCAGTTCAATGTCTAGACAAGCCCAACAGCCGCCTCATCCAATCCTCAGACTTCATTCATTCCCCGCTTTGCGAACCTCGCGAGCGGTCGACTGATCTCTCCCCGACTGACCTCCACCCAACTGACCACCCGGGCTTTCCCTCATCCGCGTCGCTCACAAGCTCTCTGCGCCATGTGGCATCCAGAAGGAGGAGACACCAGTTTTCGTCTGTAAGTTTTTAAATCACTCGATATTGTTCCAAATTGTGTATTTAGGGAAAGCCCAGAACCTTCCCCGACAGAAGCAACGATCCCTATTACCGGATCTGGGGATCGTCCAAGACCCGAAGAAAATATCGCTGCGGATACGTCGATCCGTTCAACGCCAGCTCGCCGACGACGCCACGGAAGAAGAGATGAATCGCCTGAGGACGAGTATGAAGGAGGCGTTCAAGCACGGCAACGACGACTTCCGGTGAGGCGGCGACTCTTCGGGTAGAACGTGAACATAATAAATGCTCGCGTAATCTTGTGTTCTTGTTTTTGGGATCTAAGGACGTCCTCGGTAGCCTGGAAACGCGTTGCCACAGCTCGGAGAAACCCGACCACTCCTTCGAAGCTTCGGTTCACGAATGAATCGGCATTTCAGACCTTGTCTAGACACCGGATTCTCACCATCTTTCAGGCCCATCTGTTACTCTCAATCTCTTGCCTTTGGCGCTGAAAGTTTGAACGTTTCTGGGTTCCTGCAACGAATGTGGCGCCGCAGCCGTAAAATTCAAGTTCGGTTTCTAATGTTGAGGCTAATCGCTCCAATCTGCTTCTCCCGTTTTATCCGATTTCCAGGGATTTCGTGTCCTTATTTCGGATCTCTGCACCGTGTCTAGCCGTGATTGCTGTTGTCTAGTGTGCTTCCCCGTGCTACCAACTCTCGCGTGTCTACCAGACATGTTTTGTCTAGACTGGACGCATTGTGTCTGGTTCCGTCATTTCCGTCTCACGGTTCCGTGCTTGTTTCCATATTTCAGCTCTCTGCTCCGTGTCTAGATTGGGTCGTGTCTATGTCCAGAACTTGGTCGCCGTTGTCTAGTGTACTGCCATATTTAACTCTCGCGTGTCTACCAGACAAGCTATGTCTAGACTGGTCGCGTCTCACTTTCCGTGCTAATTTCGCGTAATTCTACGAAACAAATCCCTAAAGTGTCTCATATTTTCAGATCCCAAACATGGACGCTGGAATGCCGGACCCGCGAGTCGAAAGACTCACGGGTACGATCATCACGTCGCCGCTCCACGGACGCTGGGCTGGCGCGGTCTTCGTTGAACCGGGACGCTATTTGTATATGATGCCAAAGGAACTCTTCCACATCATGAGCGACCCGGCGATGACCCGCAGCCGCCACATCCGCATGGAAGAGTTCTTTGAATTCGGCGACAGCATCACCTTCGAGGGCGGCAATGGCTTCGTCCTCGCCATCGAAAGGATCGACCAGAAGATATACGAAGTCTGCGGAGAGAACAACGAACTCCTGGTAAGTCCATTTTCTTGTTTGCCTTGGGGAAGAACGGGGGAATCCTAAGCTGGTCATCAAAGCTGAATTCGGCGCTTTCTAGATCGACCAGGTGTGCGTGTTCCGGTATGAGCCCGACCGAGTTCGGGTTTTCTCGGTCACGTTCGGGGAGATCGACTGGGACCCGGAGCGCATGAACTGCTACCCGGCCCAGGACGTCGCGATCCGCGCGTTCGTTAAGGTCGCCTACAAGGGACCCAACGAATGCACCTTCACGGCAGTTCGCTTCCGGTGCATCGAGCCAGACGACGCCGCATTCGTCAACGAAGCTGTAAGTTTCTTATCTCTAAATTCCCAACTAACCTAACCTCATTCCAGCCCTGGAACAAGGTGAAGAAGGCAAGGCTCGCCGACAGCGACGACGAGGACCAACCGCCGCTTGGAATCGTGCACTTCAATCCGGCCGCTAGAGTAAGTTCACCAACTTTCAAGTCACAATCTCAACCTCAATTCCAGGATCGCATCATCTACAAGCAGTCAGGCAAGATCGACAACGCGGACGACGCCTACCGCATCACCATGAACTGCAAGAGCGTCCGCGGAGAGAAGATCATCTTCGGCTGCATGATGTCCGACGACTACGAGAAGCTCCGGAAGGGGACCAACGTCTCCTGTGACATCTTCTACAACGATGTCACGCGCTGTTATGTTGTACACGAGTACAAACTTGTCTGAGAAAAATTGTTTTACATATGTCACAATAAATCTTGTTTGTCAATTCTTGTGTTCTCATCTTTTCAGGGTCGCTGTGGGGCTGGGCGAAGGGTTAGCGTCGTCTGCTTTATCATCAGCGCCATAGACGATCGGTTTCATTGAGGTTCTTGTCCGTCACAGGCGCCCGATGGGTTCAT